>APFE030735744.1:185006-211956 GCA_000404065.3 Pinus taeda | reverse complement strand
TATAATATATTGATATCGGGCAGACTCATATTGCAGGGAGTTGCCCCTCCCTTTATATTGTTGTGCATTTCTCTTGTATAATGCTGTTGATAATGAATGTGTATGAGTGTTCATTGGTATAAAGGCACATTAATAATACTTGGTAACAAAACTAAACCTAAGTATGGATTTTTAAGGTGTAGTCTACAATCATAAGTATTGGCGAAAATAAAATGGTTGGTAGTGCCGTGCCTCGCCTAGCATTGTTGGAAGACTACCGTAGGCTTGGCGACGTGACAGGTTATGTGCGGGAGAATGAGGGTCCTTTGCATAAGCAGGAGTTCTTTGACATTGACACTCTCATGTTAGTGCTAATCCAATGATGTTAGAATTGTTGTTGTTTTGGGTCCTACCCAAAGCCACGGGGGGGGGGGGACTAAAAAAATTATCCAATTATTCCTTCTGTGGATATTTTACTATGCAAAGCATAGAGTATGTGCACAAGAACGAGGGTCCTTTGCATTGGGGGATGATCTGATGTTAGCATTGTTATGTTACTTCTCTACCCAATGATGTGAGAATTGATGCAGTTGTAGGTCCTTTGCATAGGCCGTGGGATGAACAAATTTTGAATTGATATTATTTTGTTTCCTTGTGCAAAGATTTTACTATGTGAAGGATGGAGTATGCGTGGGAGATCAAAGTATGTGCGGGGAAACATAGTCCTTTGCATAGGTAGGGGTGATTTGACACTGACAGTGTGGCTGAAAGAGGATCTTTTACTGTGTGGAGGACACAATGAATTTAGATCTTTGATGTCAATTCGTGACTTAGATGACTTAGTGCCTTTGATGCATTATATGTTGGCCTTTTGGATTTGAAAGGAATTTGTTAATGTTCGTCTTACAATGATTTTCTTGAGTTGCATGGTAATATTCAAACTAATATTGATTTTTTTTTGCAAAATACTAAGTGCATTAATGGTTTTTCTTTTGTCAATTGAACTCACAATATGCAATATTAAATCGTCTGTGTTTTGAATCTGTGTAACGAGAAAGTGTTGTGTAGTAAAATGAATATGTGAACCATACTACGAGTGAATCAATTGATTAGCAATTTGTCTCATGAAAAGTTTGATCAGTATGTGCAAAACTAAACAACTTATGAAACAACTCCATGTTTCTGTGTGTGAAGATTTTACTGTGCGGAGGACAAAGTATGTGCCAGAGAATGAGGGTGTAGATATAACTTTATTTTGTAGAGACAAAGCTAATTATAAACTATTTTCTATTTAAAGCTTTTATAGATCTAGTTGTGTGGCAAAATAGTTGCATAGAGCGGGGAATATGTGTGGAATGAATGTTGTGTAGAGGACAGGGAGTGTGAGGGAGAATGTGGCTCCAAATATGGAGTTGAGATGTCCAGAGGACAGGGTATTTTCCTGAGAAGATAGGTGAAGAAATGACATTATTCCGTAGAGATGAAATCAATTATAAAATATTTTCTATTTAAGCTTGCAGATCTGGTTGTGTGAAAGAGAAGTTGCATGTAGGTGTGAATATGTGTGGTTTGAAGGATGTTAGGAACGGCCTCTTAATTATAATTCATTTTAAATTTTTTGGAATCAATAGACGTACAATTTGACCCTTCATTTTTTTTTATTAGTAGATTATACAGACTCTGGAGGAGGTCTGCACAATAAAAGCATGAAAGGTTCCTCCACAAAATGGATTTCCTTTATAGTCCCGCACATATGCGTTTGTGTTAATTTTGAAAATATACATTAATATTAATATATTAATTCTCTGAAACGCATTCTTTTAGATATGATATTTTAATGTTTGTGTGATTCTCTCAATCTGTCTGCACATCGGTACATTAATTGAAGATGTGTGGAAGTGTGTAGTTGGTGAATTGAATTATAAGAGGATTGATATTTACCCACAATACTAGTCTCTATTAATCATAGGACAAACATTACGAGATAAAAATTATGGATTGTAGCTTTATGTTCATAACTTGTTTCAGATGCAAAATAGTAGCATGCATATTTCTAGGGAAGCTAGTCTACAAGCCTTTGAAATAACTATTATAGTGAGGAAAAAACATTATTTGCGGTGATAGAAATAACTCATTTTATCCCGATTACATTTTTCGAATAGAAAAATGTGTAATTTTTTCTCTTTGTGGTGTATTTCACTCAAAATGTTGTGGTCTTGCACATAAATTTCATGTCGACAAATTTTTTCACGCATGCATTCTTGCTTCTTACGTTTGTGAATTAAATAATTATAATAAGACAAACATTAGCATGATAAAAATATATGAATGCCAGCATTATCTTTGATACATATATTTCATAACATATGTCAGATGCAAAAAAACATAACACGTGGTGATTTATAGGTAAACGGGTTAACAAGCATTTGTAATTGTTAGTGGAGAAAGAAATGAAGTTATTTTCTCATATTGATAGGAGCATTTACTAATAGAATAAGTTTAAAAATTCTTGTAATTTTTTCTCTTTCCAATCCGTGGTTAAAATCTTGGAGTATTATGCAGCTTTTTGTTTTTCTTACATAAACTATTATCTCTGAAGTTGAGGTTACATAAAATGACATGCTTGGCTTCAATAATGTCTCAATGTTGTCTCTATTAATTCGTGGTTGGTAGCTGTAGTGCAAAAACACTAAAGTTCTATTAGACTCTAAAATTTTAAAATGATTCACCTTTGATGGTTTTCTATTCACATTCATTGTTGACAATTTATTATCGGATTATCATAATCAATGGTAGTTCAAACTTATTTTATATGGTAAATTCTTGTTTCTTATGACATGTATAACCATGATATTAAAGTAGTGGAAAAGTGTGGAGTAAATGCATGTGATGGTGGTTATCTTTGTAGGTTAAACTACTAATTATTGAGCATGTTGTGTGTAACAATTTTGACACAAGTAAAAGTGACATTTGCGGGAGAATGGGTTTGAAAAGTGAGGAACATAAATTTTTTCATTGCAATGTTTTGTATGTGCATATGCATTCAATATTATAGAATTTCATATCAAGAGGATGTTATTAGAGGTTAAAATTTGAAAACTAGAAACATTAGGTTTTTAAACCAACCTATAAATATTATTGATAAGAATTTTTCGTTGTGTGAAGCTTATAATGAAAGTACTTATGTGGCCTTTGGATACATTTTAAATTATGGCTAATTAATTAGCATAATGTATGTAGCGGTACACAGTGTTATTTTCTATTCCTTGACTTGTACAGTTTGGTTGAAGTCGACTTTTATTTTGAATGATATCTAATATTAAATGGTAGTTTCCTTCACTATAGTGGCAGTTTTAAATGTTTTTAATTTGTTTCCCTCAAAATCACTACCTGCTACTACTTTTCATCGGAAACATGTTATGAAATATTTGTATCGAAGATAAATATGTCGTTCACATTTTTATCATTTTGATGTTTTCCCTCTTATTAACAGAAAATGCCAATATGGGTAAATATCAGTCCTTTTGACATTCAATTTATCGTGTATGATGGGCCACATGTCTTTATTCAATGAATTGATGTGCACGATGTATCAATGTTTCTCATTTTTCTTGTGCACATCCAGTCTCTCGTAGAACACTACTTGTTTGGATGCATTAAAAAGACAATCTAATATTGCATAATAATAATATGTAATTCACTAAATATTCTTTATTTCTAGTTTACAAATTACTCTTTCTAGTTGTGCCTATTACATTACGAAATAAAGTTTTTATTTCTAGTAATTAAAGTAATTGCACTTCTACAAAATAAATTATCCTATGCACCCCATCCTTTGCACATCTTTCATTCCACGTAGATTCAGAACTCTATGAAACTGCTCTTTCACACAACTAAATCTTTATAGGATTGACATATGCATTTCATTCAAATTTGTATGAAAATACACTTTCACATAGCTAAATTTGTAAAAATTTTAAATGGAGTTTAAAATAACATCATTCTATGCATAATAATGTCTCCACCTCATTGAAATTGTGTGTCAAGTTGTGTGGGATATATGTATGTGGAAGGAATGTGTGGAGGAATATATGTGACTCTCTCCAGCTATCTCAGATGTGTCTTGACAGTTAGCTTTGCACCATAATGTTCAAAATAGTGTGTCAAGTGATGCCAAAATCAAGTTTGGTTTGGTTTTACATAGTAGTGGGGACCGACTGTCAAATTGATCCATTGTAGACGGTAGCTAAATATGTGTCCGCATAATATTTATGTGTAAATGCCCTTGCACAATTTACTATTATATATGTTATTCATAGTTTTGAAGCTAGATTCCACGATCACAACCATATTCTAATAAGACCTCAAATTTGTCTGAAAAATCAATGGCAATTCCAACACATTCCTGATAAAATCTAGTAGAATTTTTTGTACCTCTGGGCTACAACTATCAAGTTTCAAGATTTTGGGTGTCACTAAGGATTTCGATGATGTTGAATCCATTTCCACTATCAAATTCATGATTAAAATGTGTGTACTACTAGATATTCATTGAAAAAAGTGTTGATTCTGACGAGTTTTGGTTATCTAGGAAGCTTTTCCACCTCGATAGAAAACACCTATTATTTTATATCATAATTTTATGATTCTTATGACATGTATATTAATGATCTTGAAGTATGAGAAAAGTGCACTGTAAATTGACAAGTTTCTTTTGGAATATTGTAATGTTTTTCAATTACTTTCCATAAACATTGGTTTTGGTATTTTTAATTTCTATTTATTTAGAGTGTTATTTGTAGCAATTTTCACATGAGTGATAGTAACATCTAGTGATTGTGAAGAGATTGGAGAATTGTAAATTTAAATTGGATTTAAAAGTGTGAGTCATTGACATATTATTTTTTGTTGCAAAGTGAAAATGGGCAGGAGATGAAGGAAAGAGGATTTTTGCAATGATACAGTTAACTCCATCACTATTATTGATGATAGATTTGACTCGTTGACAACTTATGAGTGATTTGTGAATCTCTCACTAAAAGAGAAAACGGGAAACAAGATTTGGAGTAGCAGATTAACAAAAACAGGGTGTGTTCGAGAGGTCTTTGATTTTAGAGAGATTATTTATATTTGTGCAAACAATTTTGATTCAAGAACAAGAAAAATTAAGCTAGGAGTGACGAAGGTTTCTCTGAATCCCAAGGCATTCAGATGGTTATTCAACGTACTATTAATTTTTCTTAAGGCTATATTGTTCTTTGCTTTAGATAATGGAATTTCATCATTTACACATTGAATTCAACTTAGAGGATTATGACATCATTAACAACATATGTAATTATATAGAAAGAACAATATCCTCATAAATGCAGTGGAACATAAAGGAACAATAGAAGAAAAAAATCACACATAGAGACACCAGGATTGGTCAGAGGCTAGGGGAAAATCCCACAAGGGGGAAAACCCTTTCAAATTCTTCTTCTTGTTATATTTCCACAAAATTTCTAGTAAAGAGAGAGTATAATGATCTAATTCCTCAACTACAAAAGTATCAAAACAAAATTAACCAAGTCCTATCCGAGAGATGAACATAGAAATAATAGTAATCAAAACCATGATTCAAAATCTTGCGGTTAACTATCAACATCTGCAGTCAACTGTCCAATGAAACCTTAAACCTGAACTACAAGGTGAGAGATATTTGTGTGTGTTTGAAGCATTCCAACAGCACATAGAGGCTTGTGTGCATGTGCATGTAGCTAAATTTTTCTATTGAAACCCTGTGGTTGGGAACGATAACCCTAATCCACACATGTGAGCTCGAACCTTGTAATTTTAGAACTATGCGACTAAGATTACCACGTACCAAATTCAAAGATATATGAGCCAAAACCAAAGAAAAGAAACGAAGAATGCTTCATGATCATATCCAAATAAGGGTCATTTGAACTGTATTTATAGCCATCCAAGGGTGTCCAATTTCTCTTTTGAGTCGACCTGTCCTATTGTTCATGTGTGGGTTTCCATATTAAAATTATATTTTTCGTCAACCAAATTAAATTATTCCAAGGGCTAGAATGGGTGTTCCTTAATGAGGGAGATTTTCCAATGGAGGGAAAATGTCCATGAGATACCAAATTAACACTCCCTCTCGACTAGGGGAGAAATTAGTGACCGCAACATATGTCCTATCACAAGTATATCATCATGATAAAATGTCATATTTACTTATCTTTGTTCATCCCTACTCATATATGCTCATCTCTACTCATATCTTCTCATCCATGCTTATATCTGGATAACTTTGGTTGTATCTTCTTATATGATGAACAAACCCAAATCTAAAATAAGAAGAATTTGATATTAGAGGGGATCCCAATATTCCACCCTCAATAAAATCAAAGAGCTTAGCTAATTCTGAAACAACATTAGCAAGCCCTGCTCAACTTGTAACTACATTGGGGGAGCGACTCAACCTGAAGTGCACTTAGAATGAGGAAGGCACTATGTGACACTATCACCTCATGTTTATGACAATGGGAAATGCACTATGGGATACTCTCTCCCTAATTCATGTCATAGGGGAGAATGCATCTTCCACCCTATATCAAGAAATATGAGAGATATAATATCTCATACATCCTATTGTCTATTGATATTCCTAATAATGATCCTCAAGAGTCATGTGGTAGAAGGCCTGAAACATAAGTAAGCTCAGGTGAGATACCAAACTTACCAAAGGTAAGGATCATACACCCTCAAGCCTCCTCAATCCATTGGCCAGATAGGGAGGGACAATGCCAACAAGCCCAGGTTGTGGGTATGATGCCGAATAGGGTATACTTTGCTAGACCAAGATAGGGGAGTATACGTCTTCCACCCTAAGGGTGATACCCTATTTTCTAGAGATCCCTCAACCCTAGGAGCTCTCTTGCTCAATTCCTCACATTGGGAGCTCGGATAGGGGGAAGAGAATAGCTGATTTTCCTCAATTAGCTTGGACCCTTTCCAACATGGGTCACATCCCTCAATCCATGTTTCTCTTTGTATATTAAAAACATATAAATGTGGCCATATCTAGTATCAGATTGAATAATTCATTGAAGAGTTTAATAACACTTCCTCGTATATTATGAAGAGAAACAATTCTTTGTTTTCCTATTCCTACAGGACATCAAATGAAATATTATGTTAGAAAAAATACATTTCATAAAAATATACCTTATTCATCTTTTCTCTCTCTCACAGAGGTAGCAACCACAAGCCTGAGATTCTAACATATAGAAACGTAGTTTCAATACATGAAGATATTTCAGTCTCAGCTCTATATGAGATTCTTTTCCAATCATATCCCACTATTTTTAAGGAAATGTATCACTGTCATATTCAGAACCTGCTGAAACTACTCTCCAAATAGCTTTCTTAACTATATTACCTCGTAGATAGCCATGCTAGCAACATTATACTCAACCATGCTTAAAGCTACAAAATTCTATTTTCCCGATCATCGAATATATCATGGCAGGTCCCATGCTAAGGTAGAACTCAGATGTGATATACTTATCAATATCATTTTATTCCCAATAATCATTAGTGCATGCATGCAATCGTACATCTCCTATAATATATCTTAGACTAAGATTGATCATCCCATGAACATATTTTAAAATATGCTTTGCGGAAACCTAATTTTCACGAAGAGGATAATACATGAATTCACTCAATGAGTTCTCTACAAAGCATATATCGATACAGGTGTTCACAAGGAACATCAATGCCTCAATCAATTATTGGTACTTAGATGCAACAACATCTCTATGTGATTTATTGAAATTGAATTCCATTGGGAAGTCCAAGGGTTTGCATTCCATCTTTCCAAACTTCTCCAATAGTTTTACTACATATTTTACTTTACCAAAATTATAATCCCAGAAAGTAGTGCATCATGCCAATGTCTTCCATCTTGAACTCAGAGGCCAACTCCCTCTTAATTTGACCATTCGAGGGTCATTACCTGTCAAGAATATATTCTCAACATATAAAACCAAAATCAAAGGAATACCTTGGATCACTTTGAAATGGATGATGGAGTCAACATTGTTACTAAGCTTTATCAAGTAACTACCAATGTGGACATGCAGGATTGGGGATATTTATGCAAACAAAACACTTACCAAACCAATATGCCTAGCTTCAAACAAATCAATAATGTGTAGTCAAACAAACCAAGTCTGTTTATCAAGCCTTAAATTCCAAACAAAAACTAATATCAAAGGCATGAATTTTTCTTCCAATATCACTGCTAAACTTTTCAATCCAAGTCCCCAAGTAGAGATCACACCCAAGTACGAGGCAACAACCTTTTGTTGTCTTGTCAACAATTGTCATTGATCAAGCAATATCAAGCCAATCTTTTTCAAGTCATTCACGTGATCATAATATGAATAATTGTTTCCAGTAAATGTGAATGCATACATGAATTACAAGCCATATAAGTTTCTCCCATCCATTCATTGTGAAATCTCGGTAATGACCAAAATAGAAATTATTGCATACTAAGGAGAAATCCTCTATTTCCATACTAAATCTAATGAGCAAATCAAGAAATCTAACATACTAATATTCATACTATAGACCTATGCAAACACAAGATGAGTTAAAACATTTGTATTCTCTGTAACATAAATATTTTTCATAAAATTGTAATCATGTCAATTATGAAATTCTCCTCAACATTCTATTAGCGATGATTCTCTAGATATCATCTTTGCAACACAAGTAAGAGTATATTCGTAAAGGCAGGTCACTTTGCATTTTCTAAGGAGGTCTTGCTATCAAACAACCTTTATTTTGATCCCTACAACAAGTCAAACATTATGTAAATCTTATTATTATTTTTCTGTCTATAGAACTTTCTAGCATGCGCTCTTGGTTCGATGGATAATATTTTATATTTTTGTATCTTGCAGGCTCAGTCACACCCATAGGAATTCTTGTGTGCAGCTAGGAGACCTATAGCTTCACTCTAAAGCCTTTCTTCCAATGTTTGAAGCTTGGACTAGGAGAAACCGTTTCTACTCGGACCAAAAATTCAACAACATAAAATGATAATCTGTACATGTCCAAAAACCTTGCTTCAATAATCAAGAGTATTTTATTTATTCAATGAAAACAACAATAATGGATGGGATTTCATGGTGTATTTCTTCCTCTAAATGGCAGCTTCTTCAATTGTCAACAACCAAGACTCCAACCTATCTATGAGAATATTTTCATGCATCAACGGAACTATTACATCATGAAATCAAACTATATCAAGTTCTTATACATATATTGCAATAAATCATCATGAGTTGCTTCATCATCACACAAGAACATGCCATAAAACAATGATCAAGGGTTAGTGGAATATAATTATGGTAGTTGACTAGTGCATCAACATACTTCAAGGATCATAATCACAACATCACTTATTTATCATATTACTCAACCATCAAGCTAGGGAATCTAATTTTGTCACATTGTCAAAATTACCAATCTTATCAAAGCCTAACCATGATCAACACGAATATCCTAAGCATCCCTTTTATTGTCACACTTTTATCATCACGGTTACCATGATGATTATAAATATTAACAATAGTATCAAGTTGCCAGATCTCAAAATCAATATTTCTGACCACCTTTATAAAATTAAGAAATGCATCATGTCTAATAGAAACTGGCCAAATATCAAGATCCCCAATATATTAGATGTACCAAAAATCAAACTTACTTTCATATGCATGAGTCATTTATGAAGGTGATATTCTCAACCAAACTTAGGGCTTAACTTTCCAATTAATCTCACACCTAAATCATAATACTGAAACAATATACTACACATACCTTTTGGTACTCATGTACCCTTGCAACTTCTAACACTTATTTATCATTAGCTATTTTAGTACCTGTATATTGTATTTTTTGGATGTTACTTTGAAAAATTTCAAAAACTTTCCTTCGGTACTTATTTCCTTTTCGAGCATCACCTCTTGACTTCCTACACTAGCTCTCTTTTCCTATAAATTAGATGATCCTAACGAAGGATTTTCTTATCACATCTCATCTAAAGGTTAGAGCTATTCAGATATACTCAAATATTCATGATGGAAGTATAAACAATAATAAAAACAATAATTCTAGTATCACAAAGAAATAACATAGATCTAAAATTTCCTTATCTTTAATGAGAAGTGATCATCTCCTTCTTGATCCAACATGCAAGAGTTATTACCATCCATTTATTCATATATCAATCTTTCCTTCAATATTTCCAATTGCTTTAATAACAGGTTAGGCCTAATTGAGACTAGCCCATCCATGGTTACACTGAAATTGTCATAAGTGCTATAACAACATCTGATTGATCAGGCTAGGGTTTCAAGATTTTATAACTCAAACCTTTTTTCATACCCCAAGGTTTTTTTACAAACACTAGCCTCATATAATCCATTAAACCCTAATAACTAGATTTCCTATGGTTTCCTTCAAACCCTAACATTCTTTTATATCTCCTCCATCTTCTCTTACTTCCATCATTGGTGTATTCACAAGGGTGATCTTCAATGACTTTTCTTTAGTTGAGATCTGAAACCATGTTAATGTCTCTTAGGGATATATTTTTCTTTTCTTTAGATAATTTCATTTTCTCATTTACACATTGAATTCACCACAAAATATCATAACATCATTAGCAACATATGAAATTATATAGAAAGAACAATATCATCATCAATGCAGTGGAACATAAAGGAAAAATAGAAGAAAAATATTCACACATAGAGACACCTGGATTGGTTGAAGACTAAGGGGAAACCCCACAAGGGATTAAACCCTTTCAAATTCTTCTTCGTATCATATTGTCATAAAAGTTTCAGCAAAGAGAGAGTACAGTGATCGAATTATTCAACCACAAAATTATCCATCAAGAATTAAACAAATCATATCCTAGAGATGAATCCAAAAATAATATTAATCCAAACCATGATTGAGAAGCCCGTGGTCAACTATCAATATCTACAGTCAACTATGAAAATTTGCATTCAATTGTCAAATGAAACCATAAACCCCAACCACATGGAGAAAGAGATATGTGTGTAGATGAAACGTTCTAGCCACACATAGAGGCTTGCGTGTCTGCAATTACAACCAAAATTTTCCAGTGGAAACTCTGCAATTGTGAACTAGAAAGCCTAATCTGCATGTGCAAGCTCGGACCTTGCAATTTCAGACATGTGGAAATGAGTTACTTGTTCCCCCGTACCAACTTCATACATCTGTGAACCAAAATAAAAGAAGAGAAATGAAGAATGCTTCATGATCATATCCAAATGAGCGTCACTTAACTTGTATTTATAGCCAACCAAGGGTGTCCAATTTTTCTTTTGGGTCGACCTGTCCTTTTGTGCACATGTGCATTTCCATATTAAAAATATATTTTTCCTTAACCAAATTAAATTATTCCACGGGCTAGAAGGCGTCTTCCTTGATGAGGAGGTTTTTCTAATGGAGGGAATTTGTCTGCGAGCTACCAAATTAACAATTACTAGAACCAAACAAGTGTTTAGAATTTTCTGATGTGAATAGCTTCCTGAAACCAGAAGCAGACGTGATTGAAGTTGTTGAGAATTATTTCTCCAACTTTGATGTTTCTTTCGATGTTTCTCTGCTATATATTTTTTTGTTTAGGAAACCATTTAGATATTTATGTTGGCTCTTTTCCCATGTAATGGGCCAAGGAAGTACAAGAAATGTTCTAAACTACATTTTCTATGTGCTTTATGAGACATACAAAAGATTGTATTTTCTATTGGGTTGGTGTCATTTCCAATGAATTAGTTGTTCAACTACATATATTATCAAAGAAAAATATATTCTTTATGATCGTGTATCTGATAATAACCCTCATGTCAAGGAATTTGTTTGACATTTTATCTTGTGATCCTAAATTCAATTTTCGTGAGGAACTAATGTAGTTATGGTATCCTATATTTTGGAAGCATAGAGCTTCTTTGGTTTTTTGTTTAATTCAAGATGTGGTTGTAATGAAAGTCTATTTCATGGTAGCTAGACAAGATCCTCCTCAAATATCTGCATAGGTTGAGGATTTCCTATTTGGCAATGGGAAACTTGAGGAAAAAGAAAGAAGTATGGTTATACGTACTTATGGTTTTGAAGATAGGCCATTTCTCTTGCAAACATTTGTTCTATATAGATATTTTTTTGTTGAAGTTTACAAGAAATATTTTTGTTGGCTACTTACATTAAAAAAAAAACAATAAAAACAATATATTTATTTTCCGTTTATTGTCGGAAAAATCACTGTGAAGAATATGACTTAGGATAACAATATTGCATACTCTTTAGATTATTTAAACATTGGTGAAGATGAATCTATTGATAGATTTAATAAAGTACAAATTTTCATGGAACACCTAGAGTTTATCAGGTATGGGAACTTGTTTACAAAAACTAGAGAGAAGAGAGAGGAAATTCCAAATGTATTAATGAAACATCCAATAATACTAGTAGGTGCTGAAGATATCGCTGAAAAAGAGATAGCACGATGCAAATTATTTTGGGGGAAGGAAAAGATTGAAGATTGCAAGGATACATATTTAGAAAAAAGAGGATGTTGATCAAACGAAAATTAATATTGATCTATTTGGGGTTGCGATGCCAAGGCTGGTGAAATTGCATTAAGATACTACTAATTTTCTTGGAAAGTTTGTTAGATGATGAGAAGAAGAAAATATGAAGATGAAGGAAAAAATAAAATTGCTAGAAGATACTCTGAGCTCAGGTCCTTTGTTGAAGACTCAACTAGCAATACGTGGATCACATTTGTCGATTTCTAGTCCCAAAAAACCTCATACATTGGATAAACCTGTCAATATTCTTAATGCAGTGAAATCATATATTATTACTAATATATAAGATAGATAGCAATTTATTGAATCTGCATGGGAAGTAGCTTTCAATTTGTGTCATTTAAAGCAAAGAACTAAGTCTTTTGTCAAGTTGTTCAAAAGTTACCTCGAGGGAGATAGCAAATTCGTACACAATGACCTACTAACTTCTAGTGAGAAGCTTGATTTACTGTCTGAAATAGAAAAAGAAAATAAAAGGTTGTTGAATGTTGATCATATGAAACAGATCAAGGTTGCATGTTTTGATTAAATCAGAACATTAGATGACATTACTTATGAGTGTGGAGGCATGGAAAATAGACGAGCTAATGTGCATCTCAAAGTAGTAGATATTGTTCAGGATTTAAATGGTGTTTCCATTACATATGAGTCTAAAATAATTATGAAAGACGAGCTAATGGTTGAATTAGAGAAGATGAAACAATCATATACAATAGAGTTCGATGATATAACTAATTTTACTACAGAGAAAATTAGCAAATTGATAATTACCTTTGTTAGTGTTAACAAAGTGTACTCTAACTTGGATTTGCAATTGTGAGAAGAAACTAGAGAAATTGAAAAATAGAAATTCATTGGACATGTTAAAAAAGACATTAATGTTGCTCCAATGAAATAATTCATTAAATCTAAAGTGAAGGAATTTGTTCCATAAATCATGATTATGAGAGATAGCTAACAAAGAAAAAATGTCGAGCTATATTTTTTCACATTGTAAGTAATTTAATACATTGGAACATTTTTTATATTTTCAAAGTATTTAACTAATAAAGTTTTATGGGTAAATTATGCTGGACTACTCTAATTCATCAATGTAGTTTCTTGTATTTTGCTATAGATGTATTTTACATATTATGGTTGAGGGGAGCACAATCTCAGTCCCCTTTGGGATGATTGCATTTAATTTTCCCACTTAAGTATTAACATTTTGATAAAAAAAATTGCAAGAAAGGCTATTTTCTTGACCATGAGTTTGTAATCATATCGTGTTTGAATCATGGTTACTATCTCTTCTATTTCTCAGTTTGTTTACCAATTACGTCTGAGGTAATGTTTCACATGGGATGTTATATAGCCCTAAATTCGAGGACATTATGCAGAAAACACTAATTGAATTTGCTTTCCATTATTTTGTTTGAGCTTTCTCAGTTTGTTTACCAATTACGTCTGAGCTAATGTTTCACATGGGATGTTATATAGCCCTAAATTCGAGGACATTATGCAGAAAACACTAGTTGAATTTGCTTTCCATTATTTTGTTTGAGCTTTATATATTAGGTAATGTTCTATAATTCATGATAATTAAAACATATTTTTGTTTAACCTATCTTAATACTGAAACTATTTTCTAGTTATATGAAGGCTTCTTAGATAATATTTTTCATGTGAACTTGTATTACTCTAGCTTCTGTGGCGTTCTTCAAGAACATTAATTGAACATAAAGTTCACCATATTATGCTTTTGAGTTTTTATATTCTATGTGATGGTGTGAAATTGATGACAATGAAAACAAACATTTAACAAGGGTTTTGATTCAGAAATATCTATTCCATTTGTAATTTTTATTTTAACAATAGCCATAGTGATTAGCATTTGAATATAAATACAATTGTTGTTATTGTAAATATATTCATTACTTTTCAAGGCTATGAAACAAAAAGAGTAATTACTTTATTCTAGTTTTGTTTACAATGGAAATGAACATTTGGCAAAAACTTTGGTTCTCAGATATCTATTACATTTGTAATTTTTATTTTAATTACAACTATCGTGTCTAACATTTGAATACTAACACAATTATAGCTGTTATAACTATGTTCATTACCATTGGAAGCATTTCAAGCAGAAAGACTGATATTTTATCCTAGTTGTCTTTATTTATGAATGCATGTACACAAGTAAAAGCTGGAGTGGTTAGCGTTCCATTGTGTGTAGCTTCTTTGTATGGGGATTTGAATGAAAGTTTTCATTGTGCAAAATAAGATTCTTTCCCAAAATAAATGCTTTGCACAATAAAATGTTAACTCTAACTAAATCATATTTATTTAATAATAAGTACTTTGTTAAAAAAAAAAAAAAAATTATTAACACGATCAATTATTTTTTTAAATCAAAATAATAATAATAATAATAATTATATATTTGATTTTACAATAATCCAATATAAATAACTAATTTATTTTATATAAATATAAAATTTGTTTCCTTCAGTCAAAATAAGAATTTAAATATCTCGCTCTATATAATAAATCAGTTTCATTGTTTGAAGATTTTCTTGTACATATTAAAGCTTACATTGTGGGCATGAAGCTATTTATGCAAAATGACTGCACAACGAAATCCTCGACCTAATAAACTAAGAATTATAATTGTATGTAGAGTTTTTTTTGTTTCTATTACATACTAATTTTGTGCTTCCATTTTTAATAATTTCATGTATCGTAATTATTTTCTTCCTATTACATTTATCGAATAACGGAATTTGTAACATTGATATCGAATAACGGAATTTGTAACGTTGATCTTTTTAGAATATTTATGCATTTGTGATTAAAAAAACTTAATATGTGTAAACAGTTCATGTCATGCAAGAGTGGCTGTGTGAAATAAGGAACACAAATTTTAATTTATTCCATATAAAAATAATTATTGGAAATGTTCGAAATTTTTTATAAATTTCTAATTCACAAATTTCTTTATCATATTATTCTTCCTACTTACACTTGAATTAAATACTAATTATCAAATATTCAAGTAAATGTTTTTTAATGGGCCTAAGAAATTGTAATGATATTAATGCAATTCTTTAGTTGTAATGAATGCGGAAGGGGCACTATGCAAACGGAATTACAAACTATCGTTATGTACTACCAAAAAAACATTATGTGGAATATGTTTTTATAGAATATTTACGAATACTATATGTATTTGTGATAAAGAAATTAATATTTTGTGATAAAAAAAATAATAATATTTGTGAACAGTTCAGGTTATGTAGGAGAGTGGGTGTGTGAAACAAGGGACAACAGAAATTTCAATTTATGGTGTAAAAAAAATATTAGAAATATTAAAAATTTCCATATAAATTTTTTGTTGTAAATTTTTTTTTTCATATCATTTTTTTTACTTACATTTAATTAAATAATAATTATCAAATATTTAATTAAATTAAATAATAATTGTTTGTGAAAAATAATTTTTGGCAAAATCACATAAAAAATTCATTTGTCAACGAGTTTCGAACCAACCAGTGTGTGTTTCATTGGACAAGTTGAAGATCCCAACCAGTGTGGTTCATCGGACAAGTTGAAGATCCAATCTGAGAAATAAGTTAAATAGGGACAACAAGTCATTCCAACTACTAAATTTTTTGGTTAAAAGACCTCTAACTGTTAGATTTGACCATCCCAAAAAAAAAACCCAAATTTTATTTAATTATTTAATTATCAAATATTCAATTAAATGTTTTTTAATGGGCGTAAGAAACATTATTGTTTTTTTTTGTGTAAATTGGACTAATTCTATTTATAATACAAAAAGGTACAGAGGGTTACATTTGCCGCCATGGGTCGGCAACCTGAACAAGATGACAGTGAAACTGAGATTGAGCCCGAAGAGCTATCCGCTGACCCCAAACAAGAGCTATGACAGTGTTCAAAACTACAAAAAACTGACCCATCCTCTCCCTGCTGTCGCAGGGGAGGAATTTACAGACTCTTACAATTCTGTTAAGGTGCATATCGTCACTGAAATTACAAAACAAGACGCTTAGGCTAGAGGCTAGAACCGACATAGAACACCTATATCCCGACATAGACATTACAGACGCTTAGGCTAGAAGCCAGAACAGAATAAAGCATAACAGACTCTGAAACGGAAAAGGACATAGACAAAACTGACTCATGGTGACGATCCGCTGCCCTGACCCCGAACGTCCACGCAGCAAGCTTAGGTGTAAGGACAGGGTGGCTCCTCCACCGAAGGCGGGATGAATTTGCCATCTGGTTCCTCCACCACCGGGCAGCCAGAGTATTCTGAAGCGCTTGAGTCGGAGTGCGGTGCAGTTCCTCCACCACTTGGGCCAGCGTTGTCCCTCGCCACTTCACCCTCGGCATCCACAGGCTGAGATTGCTGCCCCCGAGCAGGCGGTGGTGGTCTAGGAGCTGCTGGGTCGCCTGGCCAGTCAAGGTGCTCGCATTTTTCAATGCGCACAGAGACAAAGTACACGGCATTGTCCAATATGCAGGTGTGTCTGAACCGGGTGGATGAATGCCCACCGAACGGGCATGCCATTGAGCGCCCTCTGCCTCGCCCTCTTCTGCGCTCTGTGGGACGTGGCGGGTGAGTTCCTTCCGAGGACTCTGAAGAATGAGGCTCAGAGGCCAAAGATCTGGCTCTGCCTCGCGAGCCACCTCGCCTACAGGCTCCCCGTTGTCGTTCTCGCGGCATGATGTGAACACCGCTGCAACAGGATTGCACTGGGGTCGCCGTGAAAATGAACCAGCACAGTAATTGAGCCAGGACAGAATTCGAACTAGCACAGGAATTGAGCCAGGACAAAATTCGAACCAGGCCCAATAGGCTAACCAGGCCCAACAAGCTAACCAGAATTCGAACCAGGCCCAACAAGCTAACCAGGCCCAACAAGCTAACCAAAATTCGAACCAGGCCCAACAAGCTAACCAGGCCCAACAAGCTAAGCTTGATGCTGGAGCATTCAGAGACACGATGCCAGTTAGTCTCTTGCTCGCATTGTCACACAGAGCCACCATACGACGACTGAAATCTTCTAACACTCCCAAGTTGAAGCCTGGTTGCAGAGAACCAGAGCTTCGCTCTCCTGCAGAATGACCCTCTCTGATCATCTAGCCGAACCAACTGCCTCTTAACCCTGCGTCTGCGGTGGAGGACCTACCTTTAATGCCGGCCGGACGGCTTCGGGAGCCTTCGGCCCAAGTGGCATGAAGCGACGCCCACTTGGTATTGAATGCCGCCGCCCGCTCCAATAAATTCTTACCTGTCACCCGCATCCGGGAGTAAGAGGTCCTGAGTTGCCAGAGATTGGCAAACATGTTGAAGTTGAGAGTCTGTAGTATCATTGAGCTTACCTGAGTAGGAGGGGCCATTCAGATCAACTCCTTGATTGGCTAAGTGATCAGCAACCTTATTGGCTGCTCTTTTTACATGCTGGAAGGTGATTCTATTGGGACCTCTGAGCCTTGCTTCCAGTGATTCTAGTCTGCTGAGCAGTCTCCAGCTGGAGGCTACTTTGGTTGCAGGAGTTCCCGCTTGTATTCTGATGGCTGCGTTGATCAAAATCTGGGATTCTCCCTCTACGATTAGCGGATAAAAACTATGTTGTTCAGATATGCCTAAACATGTCCATAGTCCTTCCAGTTCAGCTGCATTATTGGTGTCGTGTCCAATCGATCCAAAGAAGATATGCTGAATGTTCCCTTTGTCATTACGAATGACTCCACCAAATCCCGCGGGTCCGGGATTCCCCTTTGCTGCTCCGTCGAAATTCAGCTTGAAGGCATCCGAGGTCGGGGGGGACCAGTGAGTAGGGGAGACAGTCTTGATAGGTATCTGAGTGGGGGGAAGGGAGAGACAGGAAACATGAATATCCCAAGACTGCCATACTCTTATCTCGTGGGGGGACGATGGCCAATCCGATTCCTGCCAAGTCCTGAGCATAAGAGTCTCTTGAATGCTTTGCTTGAATAGAGTCCACAGGATGTCTGGGGGGCGCTTCTTATTATTGAAAACTCTGTTGTTTCTTTCCTTCCATATGGTCCAATAGAGAAAGCTGGGGATAAGAGTCCAGAGTGTGTTCAGCAGGGGACTTTGATATGGCATCTTGGGCCAGGTTCTCAAAAGATTAGCTATATCTTCTTGACGATTTCCTGATCTTTGAGTGCATCTATCAATGCGATTCCAAAGAAACATGGCAAGGGGGCAATTTTCCATCAGATGTAGGGTGGTTTCTGTATTTAGAGAGCAATTTGGGCATTGAGAGGGACCTGTAAAACCTCTGCGTTGCAGATTATCCCAGGTGAGTATACGTTTTTTGCTCAAAATCCATAAGAAAATAGAGACTTTAGGCCATATAGGAGATTGCCAGATGTTGCCCCATAACTGATCTTTGTCGATGGTGTTTGGAGCATATCGGAGATTATAAGCTTCTTTTGTTGTGAAGACCCCTTTGATCGTGTGCCCCCATCTTAATCTATCCTGTTTATTTGACTTTTTGATCTTCCTGAGTTTTAGCTCCTGTTCAATATCCTCATAAGATTCGCCGTGCCAGTTCTCCTGCCAGGTGTGCGCTGGTTTCCATTGCTGAAAATCTGTGCCTTCAGTAGGCTGCCAGAAGTGGGTGATGCTTTCAAGGTTGTTGCGTTGCATGTGATTTTACCATAGCGGTTTTTGAAAGATTGAAGCAAGTGGTGGGAGTTGCTGCCAGGAGTCCTTCCAAAACCGTGCTGAATTCCCTGATCGAATTTCCCAGAAGCTGTTTTCTTGAATGAATGTGCTATGAAGTTTAGCAGCATTCCAGATCAGTGATCCTGAGCTGCTAGGATTGAATCTTATTAGATCTTCCCAGTTGCTTCCCGAGGCATATTTGGCTTGCCAGAGCTTCGCCCATGGGATTTGTGGTTTAACAAGCCAGTTCCATCAAACCTTGGCGCCCATAGTATTGTTGCTGTGCAGTGGGTCCCGTAGGCCTAGACCTCCGTTGGATTTTTGTTGGCAGACCTCTGACCATTTTACTAAGGCCCATTTTTTATTTAGACCCGATGATCCCCATAGAAAGTTTCGTTGTAGATTGCGAATGCCTTTAAGGACCCATTTCGGAGCAGCAAGGATGGAGAATAGATACAGAGGCATGGTTTGAAGCACAGATTTTATTAGGATCAGATGACTGGCTATATTGAGAGACCTGAACGTCCATGTAGAGATTCTTGCTTCGAGCTTGTCCAGGAGCGATTTCTATGAAGTTTGATCAAGAGTAGAGAGCATGAGAGGAGCACCAAGATACTTGGAGGGAAGCGCTGCTATAGAGAAGCCGAGGATGCGGGTGATGTTTCTCTGAGTGGAAGGAGGCGTGTTGAAGAAAAAGAGCTGAGATTTAGAAGCATTTATGGAAGTTCCTGAGGCGTCTGAGAATAGATCAAGAAGAGCTTTGAAGGATTTGGCTTCAGAAGAGGAGGGGTGTCCAAAAAGCATTGTGTCGTCTACAAATTGTTGATGCGATGATGGTGGAAGACCATGAAGCGCGATACCTTTAATGGTTCTAGAGGCTACAGCATGATGAATTAAGCGACTGAGACCTTCCGCCATAAGGACAAATAGGAAAGGGGAGAGGGGATCCCCTTGCCTTATGCCTCTTGTAGGTTTGAAAGGATTTGAGGGAGAGCCATTGAGAAGGATGGAGAAGCTGGGCAAGGAAATGAGGTTCATTATCCAGCGAGTCCAAATGGGACCAAAGCCAAAGGCCAGAAGCATATGCTGAATGTATTCCCAGCTGAGCTTATCAAAAGCTTTTGAAAGATCAAGCTTCATGATCATACCTGGCTTTCTGAGGATCTTTAGGGAATGGATGACCTCATTGGATAGGATGATGCCGTCCATGATTTGGCGTCCTTCGACATACCCTGTCTGCTCTGGAAGTATTAGCAGAGGCAGGAGGGGTTTGAGTCTATTGGCGATGACCTTGGAAATGAGCTTGTATATGACATTGCATAGGGCAATGGGTCGAAATTTATCAGGCGTGTGAGCTTCCTCCCCTTTGGGAACAAGCGCTATGAAGGTGGAGTTCAAGGAGGGGAGGAGCCAGTGCATGGTGCGAGATTCCTCTACCAGATCCCAGACTTCGCTGCTTATGAGATCCCAAAATTCATGAAAAAAGTTAGATGTAAAGCCATCCGGGCCAGGAGCCTTACCATCTTTGAGCTGCGCCATTGCGTCCTCTACCTCTTGCTTGGAGACCGGTTGAAGAAGGCTTTTATTGTGATCTGCTGTGATAAGCTTGGGAATGTGCCTTGTGATCTGTTGAATGGCCTCCGTTTTGCTTCTGGTAGGCTCTTTGAGAATGTCTTGAAAGTGATCTCTAAGCTCTGTTTCCATGTCTTCATGCCTTTCTAGTTTTCCCCCCTGGCTGTTATTGATGAAGGCAATATTATTGTTCATTCTTCGCTGGATGGTGGTGCGGTGGAAGAATTTGGTATTTTTTTCCCCTTCCTTAATCCATTTCACTCTGGACTTTTGACGCCAGAGTATTTCCTCTTGCGATCTTCTTTCTTCTAGGGCTGTCCAAAGGTTTTGTTCTTTGTGGGCTAGTTCCTCTGTTCTGCCTTCTGTGATAATGGTTTGTTGGAGAGCATTCATTTCCTGCTCTAAATTTTTCCTGGACTCCGTGATGTTTCCAAAATGAATTTTGTTCCAGGCCTTCAGCACTTGCTTGAGATGCCTTAGTTTTTGTTGAAATTTGTACATTTTGGCTCCTTCTGGAGGGGCGAAGGTTCTCCATGCAGTCTGGACTGTTTCCTTGAAGTTTGGGTGACTGGACCAAAAAGCTTCATAGCGAAAAGGTCTATTGCACTGTTTCCCGGGTCTGGTCCATTGCAGCATGATGGGCCAGTGATCCGATCCCCCTTGAGGCAGGATGGAGGCATGAAAGTCTCCTCCCAGATGTATGGCATTGTCTGAGAGCAGAAATCTATCAAGACGAGAGGCAATGTGGTGTGTCCCTCTGCGCTTGTTCGTCCAGGTGAAGGTGCCGTTTGAAGTTTGCACATCGATGAGTTGATTAATTCTGATGAACTCCTTGAAGCTGGTGCTGTCGTCTTCCAGTTTGCTACGTCCTTTTTTTTCTTCTAGGTGTGTGATAATGTTGTAGTCGCCTCCACTGATCCAAAGTGGATAGCGCCTCGAGGAGTTCAAGCTTGTTAGCGCCTCCAGCGCTTTTATTTTGAGTTGCAGATCTTGAGGGAAGTATGTATTGGTTAGATGTCCGTGTATATCCGTTCCAATAAGATGGAATGTGGCTTGAATGAAATGCCGGGTTGCCTGGAAGTTTTGCATCTGTAAGATCTGCGGATTCCAAGCTATGGATATTCCGCCTGATGCTCCCATCGCATCTATAGAAATGGATTGACTTCCGCTCCAAGTCTTGTTGAAGAGCTGCTCTATGGCAGTGATGGTGCTCTTTGTTTCTTGGAGAAAGACTACTGCTGGTTTTTCAGACTGTATCATGCTTTTTAGCATTCTATGTTTTGCGGAGCTGTTGAGCCCTCTCATATTCCAGGAGATGAGCTTCATGAGGAACTATGTGGTTGGGCCTTGTAGAACCTTGTTAATTTCAGGAATCTCCCAGATTCCATTAATTGTTCACCTATGATGATGGTTCGCTGCAACTCTGTTTTGCGCCCACGTTTCTTCGTTTCTTTTAAGATTTTTTTTCCATCCCAGGGGCTGCCTGCCTGAACTCCTAGGCATTTTTTGTGCTGAGCTTTGTTTAACACTCCCTCCAATCTGTCTATGTCCCCAGGGGGTATGGTAGTGTATGCTTTTTTCTTGCATGCCTCCTCTAATTTGAGGATGTCCAGCCCATCCAGACTTACCGTCTCTATATCTTCCTCCATGTTGATGGGAGCATTCAGGTGATCTGCCATGGTTTCTTCATGTAGACTGAGAGCTAGAGCCGCATCTAGATCCATATCTGAGATCTGCAGATCCGTTTCTGTCATTGGCATTTTTAGCTTCGATTTTAGAGGAGCTCCTATTATCTCTGAGGCTGATGGGTGCGGAGGATTTTTATGTATTGTAGCATCAAGTAAGGGGGATGGAGAGGCATGAGAATTTTTTTGGAGCAGAGGGTCAGAGGATTCCTCAGGAGTGAGGATCTAGAATCTGTTCGAAGTGTCGAGTTTCAAGTGGCTAGAGGAGGGATCTTTCTGGGATTTTGGAGAGGAGGGAGCAGCATTCGTCTTCTTGGCATGTCTTCGGCGTTGGGGTATTTTGACAAACCCCTCAGAATCTTGTACAGGCTCCTTTGCTATGGGTTGGCTTTGGACATTCAGAGGACATTCCCTAAACAAATGCCCATGTAGATGGCATTTTCGGCAGCGAAAAGGAATATGCTCATAATCAAGAGGTTGAATCCATTCATAATCATCGTGATAGAGGCTTACCGATTCCGCTAGGGTCTTTTTGAGTTGCATCTGGACACAGATCCTTGCGTAGGAGGTAGATCCTCGCCTTTTTGTTTCCTTAGCTACCTTGATGAAAGTTCCAATGCTGTTGCCGATATCCTGTAGTGTTTCTTCTCTCCAGTATTCTATAGGTAAAGAGTACATGCGAATCCAGACCGGCATTTGACTGAGGTCTTCTGTGTCTGGATTGAATCTAGGTTTCCAGTCCCGTAAGAAGAGACCCGCAGAGTTAAAAAAATAGGGGCCACCTTCAAATATTCTTGTTTTGTCCTCTAAGCAGGTGAATATAACCGTAAAGAAGCCTTTAGGACCCATGAGCACGGAGACGTGCCCTTTAGGCTTCCATTTTGAGGCGATCCAACCATACATGGCTTTTTCTGTTGGCCAGAAGCCCAGAAATTTTCCGATGAGCGCATGATCTGACATATATTGTATCTCGCCATTGATGCGTTGGCTAGGAAGCTCCACTCGAATTCTTTCTGGTGCTTTGGGGATGCATGTTGTCGATCTCGTCCTTGTTTGTGACGCTTTTGGACTCTCTGGCATTTCTTCATCTGTCTGTGCAATCTGATCTAGATTTATTGGCTGTTCAGAGTTCTGTCCTGGCTCAGAGAGCGGATTCGTAGAAGCCTGGGTCTTTACTGGTGCGCCGTCAGCTGTGATGTGGTTGCGCGTAGGAGGGGGAGGTTGGGTACCCGCCCCTCCCATTTGGGAGGACATGCCGCGATGCTCAGTCAGGATATGTCAGGTCTGCTGCTAACGGTCCTGAAATGAGCGCTGCACTGTATGCCCCCTGTGAGCAGAGGAGCAGGTCTGCGCATTGACAGCGAGTTGCAGAGCGCTGCTAGGGTTCCTCCCACTTTGTCTTACAAAATCATCGTAAGAAACATTATTGTTATTGTAATGATATTAATGCAATTCTGTAGTTGTAATGAATACGGAAGGGGCACTATGCAAATGGAAATGACATCAACGATTCAGTATTCCTTCAGCGAATGAACCAATTGAAACATAATTGAGAACGATAAATTCTACCACCTGTAAACTGACATCGATATAGTGGTGGGTGAAAGCCGAATCATGAAATCATTTTACAATACAAATTATTAACAACTTGGAGACTAGCCTTTATTATTAAAAAAATATGCATGTTTAATTTGATTCGTACATGGAGTAAATGGTTTTAAAATTTTGACATTTGTTTTTCAATTATTTCCACTAATTCGATATAGTACTGGGTGAAAGCCGAAATATGAAGTCATTTTGCAATACAAATTATTAACAACTTGTAGAATAGCCATTATTAATAAAAATATATTAATTTTTAATTTGATCTGTACATGGAGTAAATGGTTTTAAAATTTTGGGATTTGTTTTTTTGAAAATTTGCATTTTCTTATTATTAGTTAATATTTTTTTTTTTGTAAGTTTTGGTAGGACTCTCCGATTTACATGTCCATTACATACCCTACTACGGGGGAAGGGTAGCTCAAGATTTGAACCCAAGACTTCCGGTTCAGTGAGACTTCATTTCCACGGCCATTGCCGCTTGAGCTACCCCATGTGGACTAAAGGTAGTGGGCTTGGCCCGGTTCGGTTACTATTCGCACGACGAGCTATGACCTTGCTCGGGATCGAACACAAGACCGGTCCGTCATGACGAGGCCGACTTTACCACTACGCTGCCTCCACGACCTTTATTATTAATTAATATTTATTCAAAATGTTTTCTCAAATAAATTTCAATTTCACATAAATATTAGTAGAATTATTGCAAATCATTTCCAAACACCAAAAATCCAAAACCTTTCATAATAATAACATATTTAACACAAATAGAGAAAAAAATTCCAAATTACCATTATAATTTCAACATTTGTTTGAGTGTTGTTTACCTAGAGAAAACTTTCCTTTTGAGTATAAATTTCATGCCACAAAGCAGCTAAAAAGTTTCCAAAATGTTTAACTCTCAAACTGTTAAAATTTAATTTCTTTCCTTTTTATTGAGAGTACTATTAAAAATCACATCTATACTTAAAATCTTGAAGCTTTCCAATCATACTCTCTTTTTTTTTAATTTATTTTTCAAATTTTTTAATTTTTTTTTTTTTTTCGCAAAACTAAGCATACGTGAACTATTTGAACTTTTCCACTATTTCCGGTAAACGTCGGCTTCTCTCTTGGATTGTTATTTATTGAGAGTGTCACGCAAAATAGGTTTCACACGAAAAAAAATGTAACCGGTGGTGATTATTTAGCCTATCAATAAAGCTACACTTAAAAGGGAAGTAAAAACGTTATTGATTGACATAATATTTTAAAAGTACAGTTCAAAATTAGCTATCGAGGGAAGGAATGAAGCTACTTGCAGTGATATGAATAACTCGGTATCGGGTAGAATAATGTATATTTATATTACATTTATGTAGAATAAGTATTTTTGTAGAATAAGTATTTTGAGAATTATTTTTCTCAATAGTGTTTCCCTCGCATCTATTAAACCCTCACATCTATTAAAGGGATTCATCAATTCCTCGTAATCAAACAATTCCATACATGGTTGAGATATGCTTATTTATTCACATGATATAGACATACCATTGTCTGCATTAAAATGAGTCATAGACATTAGGTATCGAGGATACTTCACTCATGCATGTTCCATAGCTTAACGTGTAATGGAGATTCTTTATATTATGTACTTTAATGACCATATCTATCAAATTATCTATACAATTTGATTGGTGTTCACTATCATGGGTGGATATGATATAAAAGGATATATACATTGGTGGATATGATATATTGGATGACATGGTCCACTATGTATTCTCTTTCATGGCCAATGTCGTGGATATTATTCCATGGACCCAAAATGTATTAGTTTGGTGACCATGCTTTGTTAATTTTGTATTAAGTATGGATTTTCTTACCAGAAATGTTGGGTATGTGCTATATTTTTTGTATGACTATTCCAGGTGTACATTTTTGGTGGTTTTAGTCACACAATTTTCACTTTTAATAATTTTATATGAGTTAGTGATTTGACCATTAATAATTTTAATTAAAAAATTACAATGGTATTCTATGTTAAATAAATTTAAATTTTGTTGTTAGAATTTTTTTAAATTTTTATTTATATTATTCAATTGCCCATAATCTTAAATATGTTATTTAAATATATAAACAAATTTTAAATATATAAAACTCCCTAGACTAAATGTACTGGATTTTTTATATTATAATAAGACCAACTTTTTTTTGCCTTACATTAAAAAAACTTAAAAATATAAATCCATAAAATCTTTAAAGAATGATGCATATACTCCACCGCATCGACCTACATATACGCCGAACTACTTAATTCTCGCAGAAACATTTTAAATGTGTCATATAAACAAGAGATTCGGCAGGAGACCATTAAATCTCGTCCACATCATCGAGTTGTTAGGCTGACTATACTTATGTAACCTGTCCATTTATGATTAAAAAAAAAAATCGGCAAATAATCATTAAGAAAATGCTGCGGTGCTTCAAGGTTTTGAATGATGCGGATTATACCCCAAATTGCACATCACCACTTTTAAACTTCGTCATTAATATCACATTGGTCCACATTATTCCTTCTTGTCCACTTCCATGACTTCGTCGTCTTCGGTATCATTTTTTCAATAGTTTATAACATGTTTGGTATTAGCTAAATAAGATTATTTATAAGAATTGAATTTAGGCCAATTATTTTAATATAAATTCAATTATATATCAATAATAATAAAAGTTAGGGG
>APFE030735744.1:170452-181541 GCA_000404065.3 Pinus taeda | reverse complement strand
TCCTCAACTACATGTGGAACATCATCCCGGGTATAGTATTATGGAACATCTGGAAGGAAAGAAACAGGCGCATTTTCAAAAGCCAGAACTCACACATTGAGGAAATTTGGAGCAGAATGCATGGTAATCTCAGAGAAACCATGCTACTAAAATCTTGGACTAAAGAGGATCTCCCTACTACAGATAAGGAGAAGAACATCCTGGATAACTGGAAGCTGGAGCTGCCCCAAAGGAATACCATACATCAAACAACGAAAGGTAATATCAAGGAAATTAGGAATTGGGAATCCCCACCCCCCAACTCATACAAACTCAACTTTAACGGAGCATCTAAAGGCAACCCTGGGCCAGCTGGATTTGGTGGAATCATCCACAATCACAATGGTGCCCCCTGCAGATCTTCTTTGGCAATATCGGGTGGGATACCAACAACTCGGCGGAGTTAGAGGGACTCTGGCAGGGGCTATTAGTTGCAAGGCGCCTCAACCTACAACCACTGATAGTGGAAGGAGATTCACAGATCATCATCAACATGGCAACGCGCATTCAGAATGGATCACAAGCTAGAAAAGTAGCTGAAAGCTGGAGATTAGAAGCAAGGCTCAATAACATTGCTCAAGAGCTTCGCAACCACAGAGCCCTCTCCTTTCAACACACCAGAAGAGAGGGTAATAAGATTGTTGATCTCCTAGCAAATATTGGGGTCGAAAGCAACCATCCTCTCTAAAATGGTAACTTGGACATCATCCCCAGCCATCAACAGTCTCTAGAATGTGAGAAACTCCTTCACAGAGACACTGAAGTCCCAGATGCGGGTGATAGCTTGCCACACAGGAACGGGCCACATGACCTGCATGTGCCGCCCCGTGGAAGCATTTAAGGATAATGGATCGTCATCAAAAGGCTAATCCCGCTAAGGCCTAGGCTTGGGCGTTCAATGCTGAGTCCTGTGAATTTATGGCGAGGCAATGTGCAGTTAAGGGGCGCATCCACCGAGGGTATGCGACTGGTATTCATGGCTCAGCCAGGCAGAAGAGAGACCATTTTGAAGGTGAATTGGACGAGCTCCAGCTGCCGGGGCTCTCCAAGAAATTGCAGTCGCAGAAGAGGGTGGATTCGCTGCCACTTCGACCTGCCTTCCTGGTTCTCCGAGGCTCTAATTTGGGTTCTGATCTCTCTGAGGTTTCTACATTCGGGAGGAAGTGGTGGCGAGTTCTGGTTGGTTGCTGTGGGCGAAATACATCGCAGGATTTCAGAGGATTTGGGGGCGAGTTCATGGCTAGACTACGGGAGCGCCAACCATGTAAAACAGGCTCTGGTAGAGGCTCTGGGAGAGGCTCTTCCTCTCGCCCTCCGGCAGCGAATGAGCATCACCATTGCTGCTGTTGTTATTGCTACAAGAGAGCAAGGGCTCGGCCCCTCCAAATTGGGCAATTCACGAAGGTGGGCAGCTCCAGCGAGGGAGAGCTAGCTCTTCCAGCGTTTGGCTCGGTCGTGTTCACCCTGGGCAGCTCCAAGAGCAACGAAGGTATTAATGCATACATCTTCGTCCTCTTCACCACAGCTCCTGAGGGAGATGACAGTGGGACACCTCCTGGACTGGGGGATCCACCCACAGATGGCATTGGTATGGAATGCCCTGCTCTGCAATCGCCAATTACGCATGGGAAGGAGATTATGGATGCCCCCTCCAACCTCAGGAGCAGAAGACTTAAGACACAACAGAGGCTAGGTGGGCTGCCATGTGGGAAGGAGTCCCTGAGGGCATGGGCTGGTGCACCATTGTGGAGGAAACAAGTCCTGGGGACGGGGATCTTGGCAGTGCTGGTATTGAAGACAAAGGTCTCGGTGGCGAAGGTCTCGGCGGCAATGGTCTCGACGACGAAGGTCTTGGTGGCGAAGGTCTCAGTGGCGATGGGCTCGGCGACAAACGTCTTGGCAACGACTGAACCCCTGGCGCACGCTCCAGCGCCCACCTTTTTCTTTCTGCTCGAGTCTACGACTAAGGTCACTTTGTTTGTTCACCTGCAATTTTTCTTCTGGTCTTATCTTGGTCAGTCAGTCTGTCCAGCATGTTTAGTTTCAGTCTGTCCTGTGTATGGCGACTCATAGTCGAGTTTTGAAAGGTGCCCCTGCGTGGGCTCTCATGTTAGGTTGAATGTCAAGTAGAATTGGCCTTGGCCTCTGTCACTTTTTAGGGGAATTAGATAATTTTGTCGGTACTACCCCTACGAGGGAGCTTCTGTGTCAATCCCAGGATACCCAATGCGCCACTGGTAACCATGGAAGTACTGTTCTACTGCTTGTAATTTTTCTTATAAATATATTATAATAGAATAGCTAGTTTTACCGAGAAAAAAAAAACTTTATATTATCAACCCAAGAGCAAAATTATATTATTTGAAAAGCACTGTACTTAATTAGTAAAATATTTAATTGATACAAAATATTAAAATAATTTGTCATTGTTTTTTTATCCAAGTTCTCTTTATAGTAAAATCATATAAAATATTAAAATAATTTGTCATTATTTTTTTATTTGTGTTGTTTTCACCCTCGCCTAAGTACAATCATCTTATACAGTCCTGCTAAAGAAACACATTCTCAACCAATTATACTAGTAAATTTCGATAAAATAATTTACCATTATTATCAAAAGTATTTTGTATCTACTTTCTTTTAAATATTACTAAATTTATATACATTCGCCTTTTTTTATAAACAAAAACTTTGTATTTAATTAAAACTTAAATCTAAAACTATGTTGTCATCTTAACTGGCCATGGAATCTAATCACATCATGATTTTTTATGTTGTCATCTTAACTGGCCATGGAATCTAATCACATCATGATTTTTAGAATCGTTAATGCATTCATCAAGGAGTAAGGGTTTTTTATTTTTTTGTAAGATATAGTTTTTAAATATATCTGAGAAAAATTATAGTTTTAAGTTTAATAGTTTCATACGATATAAATATTTTAAAAATCTCAAATTATTAAAATTTACTTTTGTATTAAAAATATGACTTAAATAAATACTAAATATAATATTTTAAAATGTTAACTTCAGAGGAACCGTGTACTGTCCCAGGAGTTGTGTTGATATAGCTGGATTGCTCTTGGAATCAATCGCATCAGTATCACACAAGCATGAACTTGACCTAATTATCGATGTTTAAAAAAAATTAACGTTACAATTTGATTAAAAACTGCGGAGGGAAATTTGGAAAAAAACAAAAGAAACGCCATTCGGATCTACGAACCAAATGAATGCTGTTAATGCATTCACTTAACTTCAGGATATGCAATTCTTCCATTAATGAATCCCTGACAAATTATGGCCCTTAATGAATGCTCAAAATTTTTCGTAATGAATGATTGATTTTCGTGACGATTACGGTTTTGAATTCATTTAGCTTGAACATATGCAATTCTTTCATTAATCAATCCCTGCCAAATTCTGGACCCCAAATGAATGTTTATGATTTTTCGTAATGAATGCTCGATTTTCGTGACGATTACGTTTAACAATAGGAAATATACTATAAAAAAAAGTGGGACATTTTTGGAATAGGGAAGACTTAGCCAGCCTGTTGCTGGGTAGTTAATGGGCAGCCAGACTTATCCAATTTGCTGTTACGAATTAATGCGCAGAAGCTATAGCGAGTAGATTATCCAGTTTCTCTGCAACCCCTGTCAGGAATCAGAAATAACACCAAATGCACAATGACTGTTCACCTCATCTTACTTCCCAACTAAGCGCAAACACGGCTGATTTAAGCGGATCCGTTTGTAACGTGCAAACGCCGTTTCAAATGCAGTTGTCTATAATGCGACTTTTTGAAAGCATTTCCGGTGGGTTTTTCCGGTTAAAATCCGGCAGCAATTTATTGAATCTCATGTTTGATAGCTAGTTTCTGCACAATCAAAGCGTCCCAGAGGTTTTTCATGGTGCTGAATCCAAATATGCAGTTAAAAAACCATTTTAACTGCAACAAATCATGATTTAACCTCAATTTCTTCCGCCCGATTCCGTCACCGGAATCTCCAAAAAATCGCATTATAGACAACTCCGTTTCAAATTAGCTGATAAGTCACTCTCAAATTTAAATGCGGAACCCTAGATATCATGTCACTGCAATTATTTTGGCTTGGATGTTTTAGCAGCATTCTCAGGACTGGATGGTGGCGCTTTCAAACCGCGATCTGCACAGATATAACACGGGGTTGGCGGTATGAGAAAGCAAGGGAAATTTAGTTTTCTTTTTTTAGCAGTATTCCCTGGAACACGTGCTGGCGCTTTCAATCACTATTCTACAAAGACATAACGAGTTCGCGGTATGGCCAGGAAAGAGCAATTTATTTGGATTATTTAGAAACATTCTCTGGGACAGGTGCTGGCTTTTTCAATCACCATTCAATCAATCAATGTTCATTTATTTAAAAGATATAAAACTATTTGATTAGATGTTTTAATGCAATTTTCAATGTTCATTTATTTAAAAGTAAAAAAACCATTGATTAGAGGTTTCCATGGGTATGGGTAACTTTTTTTTTACTTTATAAAAAATAAAATGATGGTGGTGGTGGTGGTTAAGGTAAGCTAAGACCAAACATTGGTTTATCTGACATAAAGAAACAAATTATTTATTTTAATTTAAGATTTTATTCATATGTTCAAAAAGCTTGCATAGAAGCCTCCTTATCTCACTATAATTTTGACATTGTAAAAAGCTAGGAAGGTCACTATTGTAACAAAGATTGTGAAGTGGTTTTCATCCTCGATGTTTCTGTTCTCACATATATGGTAGATTCTTTCCATCCATGGTGTTTTAGGAACTGTCCAACTACCTGTTTCACTATGGAGCTCAAGAGAGTTCATTCTAATCTTTGCTATATTAATTTTCTTCTTTGAGATAGTTAAAATAGAGAGATACTTTTGATCTTCTAGGGTGGTGTTGATGACCTTCTTATAATAACGTAATTTTCTTTTAGCCCCTAAATCTTTCTCACACCACATTTTTTCTTTGAACATAGAAGTAACAATATAATTAATGTTATTAATATTTTGCAATGCATTATTTTCATTGATCTCTGAAAAGTTTAACCAGGCCCTTGTGTCTTTATGCCACCGCCGATTGAGCCTTGGGTGGTTTTGGTTGGAATTTGAAGCTAGCTTAAGAAGTCTATGATCGTCTATGTTATTGAGTTTGTACTTGTACAGCAGAAACCTAATCATAGCCAGGCTCTCAATAGGGGAAAGACCTGCTTCTATAAGTAGAATAGGATAGGGTGTATTACTTTTAATTTTCAGGTTATAAGGTATAAAACGCTTCTGGATTTGCTCAATCTTTCTCCATGATTCTCTCGAGATGCTGCAACCCCAAACCTCACAGCCATATAAGATAACAAGAGTGACTAAAGTTTCAAAGAGGAACTTCTTTTTATCCCACATTACGAGGTTTGTTGTTTGACAATTATTTTCAAGACCAAAATAAGCTTTCCACCCCCCATTAATCCTTTTGTCAATGTTATGGTTCCAGTTGAGCTTGTGATGAATATCAATTCCTAGGTACTTGTAAGAATACACTTCTTCCAAGTTATTATTGTCATACATAAAATTAGCATAAGTCTCCTTCTTGGATTTGATAATCATAACTTTTGTTTTGTTAGTGTTAACAGTCATACCATGGTAGAGCAGAAATCCTTAAGAAGCCCGAGTTGCTTATCAAGATCAGATGGGCACCTTGCGAAAAGAAAAATATCGTGAGCATACAGAAGAAGGATGACGATTATCCCATCTAAGATCATGCCATCACATCCTGCTTCATCTAAATGGCCTTCGAGCTTATCAATATAAATTCCAAATAAGGTAAGGGAGAGGGGGCAAACTTGTTTAACTCCATTGTTACAATTAATATCTTTCGACCACCCCTCATTGCTCTTTAGCTTGGCAATTACATTCTCATATAACCTTATAGTGGCAGCTCTCAACTCGAGAGGGACCTTTAGCTCCTCTAATCTATTCCAAAGACTATATCTAGGAACTGTATCGAAAGCCTTTCTAAAGTCCACAAAGAAGCAAAATAAATTGGATTTATCATTACGACATTCCTCCACAATGATCCTAAGCGTAACAAGGTGTTCTGTTGTTGAGTGATGCCTCATGAAACCTGCTTGACCTTTAGCCCGCTTACCTTCACTTTCAAGCCATATGCTTAACTTCTTTTACAAAATACTACCATATAACTTGGCTAAGAGAGGGTTGATCATAATTGTTCGATAATTAGAGGGGTTCTTTGTATCCCCACTTTTAAAAATAGCGATAATGAGGGTCTCAATCCAAGGTTTAGGGAACCCTTGCTTGACTGCTTGATTGAAAAGCTTGTGGATGTGGGGGATGAAGAAAGGACCTCCAATTTTTTAGATTTCCGCCTTGTAACCTTCAATGTCCTTAGCTTTCCCATTAGCGAGGCGGTTAACCCCAAACTTAATGTCTTCTAAAGAGAAAATTTTTTTCGTTGTGAGCGGGGTTTCCAAATTATCCATGACATTTGGAGATTGATAAGCTTTTTAAAAGATAGGAATTCCAATCGTGAAGAGCAATTTTATTATTATCTTTAATCTTCCTAGTCAGAATTTGTCTCCAAAATTTTTTAAGAGCTACCTTAGAGAGGTGTAAGAGATTCTCCTATCTTTGACGAATGTACTGCCTCTTTTTCCTTTTAGTTAGGGCTTTGTATATATTTATCTTGTCCATTTTAAGAGATTCATCAACAGCTTCCTTAATTTCTCTCCTCGCACTTTTATAATCTTTGTCATACCATGGATTGGTTTTGCTATTTATTTTATTATTTGAAACTTCAATTGAGAACGTGTTAATATAATATGGGAAGGTTGTAATAAAATTATGATAGAGGACTTCTATGTTTTCTATACTAGATAAAGGAAGTAAATTAATTTTTAATTCATTTAGAAAGATAGCGTTTTTATTTCTATCAAATATTAAGTTCTTTTGGGTGTAAGTATTATTTTCTATGGGAACTCTATGCATGACAAAATTGAGAGTTATAAGTAAAGGCCTATGATCAGAGTCAGGTTCGTGGTTGTTTAAAATGTCAAAATTGATTATTTCGTTATATGATGGGAGATCAGAAATAACATAGTCTACCACGCTGCTACTAAGTCCATGGATGCAGGTCATCTTGCTAGAATTTGGCCACTTGTTTAGGCCGTTACAAATTATGAGATCCTGAGCACTACAGAGCTTGACTAGCTCTAACCCAAACAAATTTTCCCTGAGGTCTTCAAAGCTCCTTTTATACCTACTAAACAGAGTAGGGTCTTCGTCTAACCAAAGAGGATGAGGGTTGGAATGATGCTTAGAATAATGCCTTGGTTGTTTGCTGTTCGAGCATTAAAGTCACCTATTAAAAGGATATTACCATCATTGCGTAGGCTAGAAATATCATTCTCTAAACCATTGTAAGGGTTAGTTTTATCTAGATTCTTCTTCTTATAGAAGTTATAATTGATGGGGGAAAATAACATATTGCTATGTAGGAATTTTTATTATTAATTTCACTAATCTCTATCAAACTATATTGGTTGTGAGGGTCTTTTTTATAAATCCTAGCATGGGGGGAGATGTTCTTATTAACGTAACAAGTTATTCCCCCAATGCCTCTACAGGTGGATCGTTTGTTCTAGGTAGACCATAGGGTAAAGCCATCTATGTTAGGGGCTTTAGATTCTTTGTGCTCCCAAGTTTAAACAAGCAAAATAATATCAACATCATTTGAAATCCAACTTAGCTTGGGGCCTTTGTTCCATGGGAAGCCCCGATAGTTCCAAGAAAGGATCTGGAACATGTCTAAATGCTATTGGTTACTATATTTTTGGTTTCTATCTCAAATAATGGCTTTTCTATTTCTGATTATTGCCCATTTTCTTTCCTTTCTAGCTTCTTTTACCATTTGAACCTCCTTTCTTAATTCTGTTTGATCTTCTAGAATGAGATCTTCATTTATGAATATTGTCGTTCCTTTTAAACTTGAGGTCTTACTATGTATGTCGTACTTATGATTAGTGGAGCTCACCTTTATGTAGATTAGTATTCCTTTATTCTCGGTCAATTTCCCCAACCTTGTTGCTTCCGTGAGACACATTTTTTCAATTTGTAATCTATTATGTAATTCTATCTGGGCTAAGGCTAAAGTATCGTCATCTACTTCCTCTTTCAAACCGAAGATTATAATGTACAAGGCCCTTTTGTTACGTTTTTAGTCTAATTCTATTAATTTTTTCATTTCATCTTTAATTGGTTTGATATCTAGCTTATCTACCACATTTTTTAGGGTGAGGCGATTATTAACTTTTTCTTCTAGTTCTTTAATCATGTCTTTCATTTTAAGACTCTCTAAAATATCAACATCTCCTTGCTGGGATGCTTGGTTAGTATCTTGGTTTTGTTCCTCTATAACCTCTAATCTAGTCTCCATTGCCTCCATTTTATTCTCTAGTAGTTCTATTTTATTTTCTATTTATTTTTGGATCATGTCTTTAAGAGATGCAAATTTATTTTCCAGGATGTCTTCTAACTCTTTTTGTAGCTTGGCTTCTCTCTCTTCTCTACATTTTTCTAAAGATTCTATATACTCATAAGGCCTTGTAGAGTAACTATGCTAGGTCTGGCCTTGGTAATCTTTGGTAATTATGGTGAAATATTCATACTTGAAATTATATGAGCAAATATGTATTAGAAAAAGAAAAAGATAAGGAATGTGTGCACCTGATATTAGCAAACCTGACTACAGATCACCCATGCCCACCACAGCCTGCAAACCAGAGATGCGGGCCTCAGAACTAGGTTTAAATGCTGAAGAATATATGCAAGCCTTTGTCTTATATGCAAGCCTCTGTCTTGGTCATATAGCGAGCCTTAGAACTGATCACCGAAGATGTGAGCCTTATGGGCTTATATCGTAGAGGAAGTGTATATATAAAATACATGTTTAACTCTTTTACCGAGCCTTAGAACTCTTTCACCGAAGAATACATGTGAAGACTGCGAGGAAGTGTATATATAAAGTACGTGTTTAACTCTTTCACCAAGCCTCAGAACTCTTTCACCGAAGAATGTATGCAAAGAATGCGAGGAAGTGTATATATAAAGTACGTGTTTAACTCTTTCACCAAACCTCAGAACTCTTTCACCGAAGAATATATGTGAAGAATGGAAGGAAGTGTATATATAAAGTACGTGTTTAACTCTTTCACTCTTTCACCTAGCCTCAGAACTCTTTCACCAAATAATATATGCGAAGACTGTGAGGAAGTGTATATATAAAGTATGTGTTTAACTCTTTAACCAAGCATTAGAACTCTTTCACCGAAGAATATATGCGAAGAATGCGAGGAGGTTTATATATAAAGTAACTGTAATTCTTTCACCAAGCCTCAGAACTCTTTCACCAAAAAATATATGCAAGTGTGTATATAAAGTATGTGTTTAACTCTTTAACCAAGCCTTAGAACTCTTTCACCGAAGAATATATGCGAAGAATGCGAGGAGGTTTATATATAAAGTAAGTGTAATTCTTTCACCAAGCCTCAGAACTCTTTCACCAAAAAATATATGCAAAAAATACGAGAAAATGTATATATAAAAATAAGTGTTTAAATCTATAAATTAAATAAATTATGTGGAATATTTATATTAATCTTTTTATTTAGTATCAATTTTTAATATTTTTAAAAGTGTTTATATTTAAAATTCATAATATAAAATTTAATAAAAGAAAATTCCACTTCATTATAATAATAGATTATATTATAAATATTTTAATATTTAATTTTTAAAATTTGTATTTTAAAATCTATTAATTGACTAAAAAAATATTTAAATATTAATAATGTGAGTTCAAATAAAATTATTCATATAAGTTTCATAACACATTATTGTAATATTTATAAGGTCAAATGTTTATATATTATATTATATATATATATATATATTTATATATATATATATAACTATATATATATAATTAAATTGAAAAAAAATAATTTTTAATTAAAATGTTAAGCAGTTTTAAAATATTAAAATTTTTTTGTTTCCCATATTAATTTAATTTTTATTTAATTTAATATGGTTTACTTTAATTTAATTAAATTTTAATTTTAATTTTAATATTAATTTAATTTAGTTTTTTTGTTTGTTAGACTTTTGTTTGTGAAGTGGTCTAAGTTTATTAGGTTTGACATGTGGTTTGAGAAACTGCTACTAAGGTGTATCTAAGTCGTCAAAATCACCTCGGGATAATATCAAGCTTGGGCCACACCAACCCTTAATATTAGTAGATTTTTGCCCATAATTTTCACACTCGTGACCTTTAGAAAGTGACTTAATAGTACACCCTATGGGACCATATTCTATGCCCCATATAATTTTCCTTTATTAATTAATTTAAAACTTAAATCAATTTAAATCAAAATTTAATTCAATTAAAACTAAAATTTAATTCAATTTAAATTAAATTTAAATTAGCTCCTTTCCCAATTAATCTTATTAAATCTCAAATGATAAATTAAAATTTCAATTTCTCAATTCACTTTAGTGATCCATGTTACATTAAAATTTTACCGACGTGTTTCAAACCAGCTAGTTTGGTTCATCATCAGATCATGGCACATGATTAAATATAAGGCGATGTAGAGAGCAAAAGATCATATAACGGCTAGTTTATGAAAATTAATATTTTAATAATGATTATTAAAATCAGATAATATTCCTATAACAACTAATATAACGGCTAGTTTAACATTAATAATATTTTATATTTTAATAGTAATTAAAATATAAAAAATAAAAATAAATAAATAAATATTGGTATTAATATTAATTAAGAAAGAAAAGATCGAAAAATATAAACATTAATAAGAAACAAACAATCCAAGTCAACCAAATACAAGGAACATAATAAAATAAATAAATAAAATAAAACAAAATAAATAAATAAATAAATACGAGACTTCATTAATTAGTCAAATACTATACAAAAATAATAATTAAATGAGACTCAAATT
>APFE030735744.1:141627-157661 GCA_000404065.3 Pinus taeda | reverse complement strand
ATGAATGAAGAACTTGAGAAAATTGAAAAGAATTTAAATATTTGGGAATTAGTTCCTAGACCTCATAATAAGAATATCATAGGAACCAAATGGATATTCAAAAACAAGCTTAATGAAAATGGTGAAGTTATTAAAAATAAGGCCAAAATTATTTGTAAAGGATATGCTGAACAAGAAGATATAGATTTTGAAGAAACTTTTGCACTTGTTGCTAGACTTGAAGCCATAAGAATGTTCCTTGCTCTTTCTAGTTTTCAGAAATTCAAAGTATACCAAATGGATGTAAAATCTTCCTTTCTTAATGGGGACTTAGAAGAAGAAGTATATATTGAGAAACCAGATGGATTCATCCTTGGAAATGATCCAAAACTTGTATGCAGACTTAGAAAGGCTCTCTATGGTCTAAAACAATCTCCAAGGGCCTGGTATTACCTTCTTGACAAATACCTCCATCAAAAAGGTTTTTCAAAAGGAACAGCTGATAGAAATCTATATACAAAGATTGACAATAATAAATTGCTAATACTTGTTGTGTATGTTGATCATATCATTTTTGGTAACAATGAAGAAGCCATGAGTCAAAAATTTACTTTGGTAATGCAGCAAGAATTTGAAATATACCTGCTTGGCGAGCTCATATATTTTCTTAGTCTACAAGTTCAACAAAATAAAGATGGTATTTTTCTATCACAAACCAAGTATCTTAAGAAGATCTTGAAAAAATATGGCATGGAAGATTCTAAACCAGTATGTACCCCTCTGATAACAGGATGCAGTCTCAGCTCAAATGATGAATCAACAGTAATACATCAACCAACCTACAGATCCATGATTGGAAGTCTGCTTTATCTAATAGGTACCTGACCAAACATCATGCATTTAGTGGGAATAGTTGGAAGATTCCAAGCCAATCCAAAGGAATCACACCTTCAAGCAGTCAAAAGGATTTTTCAAATTAATCTTCAAGGAACACAAAATTTTGGGTTTATGGTATCTTAGAGATGATAGATCTTAAACATCTGTCAAATGCATATACAAAATTGTAGATTGGGCAGGAAGCGTTGATGACAGAAAAAGCACTAGTGGTGTGCATTCTATATGGGTTCCAAATTAGTGTCTTGTTCAAGCAAAGAAAAACGAAAGCTCCAATGGCATTATCTCACTAGCTGAAGGCAAAAATAATGTGGCTACTTGCCATCTGCCTGCACACAACTCTTTTGGATGAGAAAAAATTGGCAAGACACTCAGATCACATGTATTGCCACCCATCTTCCATTATATGTGATAATACAAGTGCAATCAGTGTTTCAAAGAATCCAGTCATGCATTCCAAGACCAAGCACATACCCATCAAATATCATTCTCTATGTGAACAAGTGCTTGAACAAAAGGTCAAATTGGAGTATGTTCCCTCCAAAGAACAGGTTGCTAATATATTCACCAAACCATTGCCCAAAGAGACATTTGAATATATCAGGCAAAAGTTGGGAGTAGTTGATGCATCATCTTGCAGTTAAAACTTATTTGTTTCAGAGAAAAGTGGTTATACATGAGTTCCATGAAGTGTATCCACGTACATATGTCAGTTTCTATGGATACAGTCACATATATGTTGGTTTGAAGAAAAACAGTGGGCTAGACTTAGGATGAAAGTAGTCTAATATGGGTCTGACAGTGATCATCTGGCACAGGGCGAGCATATAGTTCTAATAATGCATTGTTGGCATTATCTTAGAAGATCTTCGTACAAATTCCCAGTTGTTTTTTATTCAAGTGGAACATGTTTAGGGGGAGATCATGGTTGCTAGCCTAGATGGTGATTGATAGATGCTGCTGATGATAGTTGCTGATAACTGTCATTGTCTTGTTTTAGATATTTGGTCTCTCTCTCATGTATATATTTTAATTTCAAGGTCATGAAATGACCTACTTTTTTCCCCACTATGCATGGGATGAATGATGCAATGTTCTTGTTTTGACATATATAAACATTTGGTATATCCCCACTTGGTTGGGTGGATGAATCAAACTTGGTATGTCACCATTTGGTTGGGAGATGGATGTACATATGAGTCATTGGTGATAGGAAGGTCATTTATGATGTATAGAGTCATGTTCTTCTTTTAGAACATCTTTTTGCATACCTTGCTTATATTCAGGGGGAGCATGGACTTAAGTATGGAGTTCAATCAACACTCTTTAGCATATCATATCATTTAGCATGTACTCAAGGGGAGCATAACCCTTTTCCCTTGATGAAAAAGGGGGAGAGTGACTTGCGGTTGCCATCAAGTCCAAAGGGGGAGATTGTTGGCATTATGACATAGATTTGGCACTATGACATAGGTGTTGTCCTTGATGGAAACTCAATCAGATAATAGATCACAGTTTAGACTCACAAAATGAAGAAAGAGAGGTATACACAAGATCCCCATTGACCAAGCCACATGTACACGCAGGTTCACAGACCAAAAGGCACGTATAGCATACACACGCACTTTCACAGAAGGAAAGGCACGTACATGTTGGAAAAATTTGTTTTGATTCATGGTATTTGGTCCATGGTATTTTGAGCCTTGGTATTGTTCCAAGGTATCTTTTCTGAAGTGTTGACCCCAGGTATTTGGTCCAAGGTATTGGTTCTAAGTGGTTTTGGTCCATGGTATTGAGTAAGGCCTATGACTATAAAAGGAGGAGAAGAGCATTAGGCAAAGGAACTCATGAATTGAATATCTAATGAAGTGCAAGAACTAGAATACGACTTATTGGGTTATGGTGCACAACTGGATCTGAATCAAGGATGAACCTTAGCGCTTGATGAAGGATAATATCTAATGATGGGTCAAGATATTAAGGCTTGAAGTGAAGTATCTTTGTGTGTATTGATCTTTTATTTGAATAACTAGCGCATGTTTTAGACTATAAATATGATGATCTATGTATAACTGAAGTCTGGAATTTTTGTATAGATTAAATCATCATTTATAGATATGTACGTAGGTTCACCTTAGAAAAGGCGTGTATACACGTTGGTTCTGCATATCAAAATATCGTATACATCTTAAATTTGATTTGCAGATCTGTACGCAGGTTCGCCTTGAGAAAAGTACATATACACATAGGTTCGACACATTGAAGTAATGTATACCTCATAAAATATGTTTTAGCTACTTCTGGTTGCTGTTGCAGTGTTTTGGGTTCTGGTTACTGTTTTCCAGTTACTGTATTCTGTCTACAACATTCTGAAAAGTGATTGATTGATACAGTTATGGTTGGTGCAAAGGAGATTGGTTGATGCAGATGTATTTGATGGATCCAGTCTGAAAATTTACAAAATGTGGTCCCTGGAAGAAAAGAGAAGGTTGTAGTCTTTTATAAGCTGGCACCTAGGTACTAGTAAAGATATCAGCTAGCACAAGAGCCAGGGGGTTGTAGCTCCCTTCTAGGAGAAGCTAGAGAATGAGAGAAGGTTGTAGCCTTCTGCAGGTAGAAGCCTACGTACTGGTATAAGACTGCACTAGTACAAAAATTGTAAAAAGAAGTTTCTTATTAAAAGAAGATAGAGACGATTGTAGTAGGTGGTTTTCACCCATATTGGGTTTCCACCTTATATCTTGTGTTCATGTGTGTGTGATTCTATGTTCTGTTTTACTGCACCTGGTTACTGTTTATATGGTTCTGATGCACTAATTAAAGATCAACATATGATAAATTAACTGAATCATAAGTTTGTAAGATATACACTAGTTGCCTTAAATACAGTTGTCTATACATGCACGTTCCATTAACTAAAGTAGCTTATATAAATCTGATTATGGAAATGAAATATTATTGACTTGATAATACTGATTCACCCTCCCTTCTCAGTATTATTTCTAACACATTATAATATCAATAGAAGACATGCATATCCATCAAAACTATCATCATCGTAAAATCAACTAGGAAATAAACATAACCATCACATACACTAATTTTAGAGTCAAGTATCTGGATCCTCAACTTGAGTTCCTCAAGGAATAGTGTGTGAGCCTTAGGGCTAAATCAATGTTAATGTCATATCAATGTCATCTAACTAGAATAGGGCACTACAAGATTTTAGACATTGAAGGAATTACTAAATCCTCTAATACACTAAATAATGAAACATACATTAATGGAATATGAGCTCTCTCTCTCTCTCTCTCTCATATATATATATATATATATATATATATTAATAATAATTAAACATTGATTTTTTTAATTATTTTCCTTATACCACATATCAACTCATATTATAAACTTGAATAAGCTATAGATAAACTAAACATTTATATTACTTTGTATCTCTCTATATAAAGCCTCTTCTTATAAAATTTTGTACTTTATAAAACTTGAAATATTATATTTAGATTGAAAGAATTTTTTTTTTAAGATATCAAATAATAATTTTTTTTTAAAATTAGAAAGGTATAATATCAATAATATTTTTTAAATTTACATCACCCATATTAAGTGAATAATTAATACATCAATTTATATTAAAAAGAAACTATACAAAAATTAGTTTCTTTTTTCTTTTTCTTTTCTTTTCTTTTGTCTTTTTAATTAACTCTAATATTTTTATATAAAATTGATATAAAATTGATATAAAAATTAAGATGAAAATTATTAATAATATCATTTATTAACCCTTTGTTATATCTATTTTTTCCCATTTTTTAAATAAAAACATTATTTTATTATTTATAATTATAACCTTACATAACAACACCAACACCTCCTCAATTGATTCAATTGTAAGGCCTCTGGCACAAAAACAAATTTGATCACTGAAGGACATGGCTAGCTCAACTGCCATCATTCAATATCTGAGAGTTGAACCCAATTACAATCCAATACTGTCAGAGCTCAAATAAACATTAAGGACAAACTTCAAAATAACAAACCTCCTTACTCCCTTCCATATATATTTCATATAAATTGTGAGTTCAATAAGAAGACGACTCGAAGAAATGAGTGCTAATTCAATAATTGGGATAACCATTAACTACTCATTAGTATTTATGTTAAATAGTTGAGATAAAAATATAGGGTCCAATTTTATTCGGAACATTTCATAGTGTCTTCTTAATTATATGTCTAATTCCAAGTCTAGACCCCTTATTTTGGAGTGTAAGCATTCCTGCCACTATACGCTAATCATCGTATTTTTATGTGAAGAAAAGTATTTGAACTAGGAAATATTAAATCTTACATTGGGAGGATGATGTTTTCAAGTCAAATAAAACAATTTTTGGATAATGGAGTCATAGGATAGGGATATGACTAACTATATCCTATTTTTAGGAACTTCAATAGTTCAATTCAATTGATAGGTAATTAATATTTAAGGGCAAGTTTTAACTTATTTTTTAGTCATTTAAAGATAGATTTGATTCCAAGGTGTAAAATACAAAAAAAATATTATAATTGAATTATTTAAGCACAAACAAATGTGTAGCCAAGTCTCACATTACAACTAAGTGAACTAGGTTTTTTCAAACATTATCTATTTGTACAAAAATTAAGTTTATCTTATCAAACAAAAAATTATCTTTGAATATTATCAATTAAAATGATTTCCATACATTATAATCATATAAGAAAGGGATGCTCCTATTTGTAGATTCATATTAAGATTTCAAGACAAATAATGGTTCATGCATCCAAGGCATCACTATTGTTTTATGGTGAGTTGTAACACACTTCCTACTTGTTTGAAGAAACTTTATGAATTTATTTTAGGGGTCGAAAATCAAAACCAAGTAGCATAGTTGAGTGTTTTTGTTCAAGGCCCATATGAGTATGCTACCCACAATCACATATGCTAGGGATTTTGTAAAATTTACCTATTTTTTCAAAAATTGTAATGGAATCATAGTAGAGGGAGATCATTGTTATAATATAGCATTGTGAGCCCAACATAATCAATGATTCACTTGTTTGAGTCATAGTTGGAGTTTGTGGTAAGTTGTAACTTACATCCTAAATCTATTTAGGGACAAATTGTGAATTGGGTTCAAGGTCATAAAATCCAAACCAAGTAGCATAGCTTAGCTCTATAAACTTGTGAAAGTTTGTTTGACTAGGGCTTGCATGAACACACTATTTGTAACAACCCAATCTTGGGTTTTAAAAAACCTAGCCCTGTATACAAAAATTATATTTATCCTGATTGAGAGAAATCTTACCTCCAAATATGGTTGAATATGGTGATTTGCAACTCACACCATAAATGAAGTTAGGGATACATTGTGAATTTCGTTGAGTGAGGAAATTCAAACCAAACAACATAATTGAGCTCCATAAGCTATAACAATTGTGTTTATCGAAGGCCTATATGAGCATGCTACACACAAAATCAACACTTATGTGAAAAATGTATTGTTCTTGACATAGAAAATGCTATTTAATGTATCATCAAATATAAAAAAATTCAGCTATTTGAATCACATGAGAGTGATGTCCCTCGTTATAAATCAGTGTCAAGGTTTTAATACAACTAATAACTTCTTGATATAAATTTGATAAAAGTTTTATTGTTTCTCGTATCCCACTTCCGAAATTCATTTGGGAATACATGAAGATGACGAGGTAGTTTCATGTCCTGAACCTGATAAAGAAGAAGTTTCATTGTGCCATTCTATCTCTAGTTGAAACTAACACTCCATATTAACTACAAAACACTAGCCAAACATGTAAAAGAATTGTGACATTATCTCATAAAGGGTGAAACCTTGCTTCATGAAAGTGCCAACAAAAAATAGATCGAGCCGTGAGAGAAGTGAGAAACGTGTACCACGAAAGGCAATATGATATCCAAAGTCCAAAAAACATGATTATTTTTATTTTCATTGCATTTTTTGCATTTTATTTTACTTTCATCATGTTCCCTAAACTCATTTTCAAATACTAACCAAACATGTCTTGTGATCATCAAACCGAAACAAGGAAGCATAACTGAGTTTCTTTAGATCCCATATGTGGGTTATGTTATTAGGATACAACAAGGACATTGATTAGACACTTAGGACATTAAAAGAAATTGATTTGGATGTTAATACAACATATTAAAGATGCATACATGACACCTACGATGCAAAAGTAATGCAAGTGGGATTTTATGAAGATACTAATAAGACACTAACAAGGCCCTAAGACCCTAGTAAGAGGAATCGTGACATGAAATATGACCGCAAGTGCATTAAAGAGACAATACATGTAATCTAAGTACAAAAATGAGATGTCACAAGCACACTAATGTGAGCATTAAAAGGATGCAACATTATTGAAAAATATCCATAATACATCAATATGACATGCTATTTCAAGCCTAGAGATGGGAAAGATTCAAATCTTAATTCTAAAAGAACTAGAACATAAACTTAAGCTATAAGAAGAAAACATTGTTTGTATATCTGAATTTTAAATGTTTTTGTACTTGAAAATATGGATTTCATTTTGGAAAGGGCTAGCTTTGGGGATCAAAGTTAAAGGGTGCTCACACAGTAATGATGGCCCCAAAAGTGGAAATGGATCCACTAGGAATGAATAGTTACAAGAATTCATGTGCATTCCTAGGAATACACACATCTTCATTGGCATCAATACTTAGAAAGCCCCAAAATGCCAACTATATTACTATCTAGGGTGTTAAGTAGGTATGGCTGAAGATTGTGCATGCATTATTAGGGATTTGTATGCATTCATTGGGACGTGTACATATTCTTTGGAATATGCACACTTTTTAAGGGATACACACATGTTCTTATAGATTTTCACACTTTCTTAGGAACATCCATGCTTGAACCTAGTATGTCATACTTTTTATATTCCACATCCCTTTTCTTTCTTTATTTTTGAATGTGTGATGTATTTTGGATGCCATTGAACCAAATATTTCCTCCTTAGTCTACATTGAGTGAAAAATTAATGAATTTTATCTTCTTTTGATTCAGGATAAGCATTTTAATCATATTCCTTTAGTTTTTTTTTTTGGAAATTTTGGCTTAAAATTAGAAAAGAAACTGAAATGATTCCTTAAAAAACACCTTACTAAATTATAGGATATTTGGCTACCATACAACATAATAAGAACCCAAATCAATCATCATAAAGCCCCAACTCAAAAAAAACAAACCCCGACCTAGAACAAATAAATCCCAATGCTAAAATTGATGCATCCTTGACTATTTTGAGGGAATGCATGCATGATCTCCAAAACACTAAAAGGAACTCATGATTGTTTATAGTAATATTATTAAATTAAATCATATCATCCATTTTTAATTCCAAAACCCTAGTACATAATATCTTTGATTGTAGGTTTAGGATGAATAAATATTAGAGACTTGAACATTATCAAAAAATATTTCTTGTAACTGTTGATTGTCTCAACAAACATTGAATAGAGTTACTTGTATGGACTGGTTCAACTACCAACCATTTTGATATCATTGGAAGGATTTCTAGTTCAATAATTTTGAGAAACCTCATTTTAATAATAGGGATTTACCTCTATAGTTATCAAGAAATTATGGGTAGAGTTCAAGTTAGGAATTCTAGTGAATTCCTTTTACATGATAGAATCATAAGAGGTGGGTCATGGGTATATAGAAGATAGTGAGAATTCTAGGAGCAACCCAATGCTAGATCCTCATCTACCTAGATGAATTCCTAACCCACCTTCCAAACATCCTCCAATAATGGATGACATTATTGAAACCTATACTCAATTAAACACCTTGACTCACATCTTGGTGTGACATGGGAGCTTGGTAGCATTATTTCACTAAGAGTGAGTAGTATATTTGTTTGTTGTATAGGTTGGACCATCATATATTGTAGCATTATTTGATGATAAGAAGGCACATGGAGGTTTATATGAGTCTCATATATGTATCAACCATGTATAGATCTACTATGGGATGATGGAGACCAATAGAAAACAGAGTTTTATGGAGGAGGTTATTATCTTGACCATTTCTATATTCTTCATTATGTATGCATGCATGTACTTATGTATTCATATATTTTTATTGTTTTTTTATTTATATATCTAATTATATGTTTTTTTCAGTAATTATGCCCAAATAACACTACCCCCAGCCCAATGGATGCATCAATTCTAGTTTCTACCACTGATTTTGTAGTGGAAACTACTTGTCCATTTCGTGTACTACATAAACAAGTATAATGAATTAAATAATTCTCGTGTTAAAATTTACATATTTTTCCAATCCATATAAAATATGCTTTTCATTTGGGTAAGATTTTGGTTATGCTTTATTGTTTCTAAAATTTGCAGTAAGGCTAGGTGAGGAGCCATGCCCACCATGAAATAGATTCACTACATCTATTGGTTTGACACATGGAGATTTTGTGACCTATACAAAAATCAATGTTTCTCTACAAACCCTTGGCATCATAAAATACCCTACCCACTTGGTATTCTTGCATTCATTATTATTATAGATTTATCTAACCATGACATAGCTTAAGTTTTTTTTATGTAATGGATATAATATTGGGTGATATCATTTCATGCATTTATTAGCTTCCCCATATTGGTATGGCCACCACATATTTAACACATGGAAACAATCTTCAACCTATTTTATATGTGTGCCAAAAATGCTACAGATAATTTTAGAGGGTGAATAATAGCTCATTTTAAAGAATTTTCCATTAGATCAAATTTCCTTTTGATGGAATTGGATTAAGTTTCTTGGTTTAAAAAATACTATTGATTGAATTAACACGTCTATAAAGTATTTCATTTGTGTGTACATTGTTTGCTAGGAATGATTTTCTCACTCAACAAATGATGAAAGAGAAATGATATTCTATTAATGTAAAGTTCTCTTCAATACCTCAAATAGGTATTCAACAAAGTTTTATTTCATCTCCTGTATCGAAAGTTATCATCAAAGTTTGAATAAGAGGCCCATTGCCAAAAACGTTTTATAAAAATCCCATGATTATGGTCCATCCCCAAACACATGGTTATGGCTAAACGAAACAGAACCCTTCTCCAAGATTTCCATTACGAAGTTACTTATGGACCATCCAAAAACCCATGGTTATGGGTTAATCACATAAAATCTTTTCTTCATTGACATTTGGAACATTATAATAATGATAGATTTAAGTCATCCATAAACCCACAATTATGGGTTAACCATAAAAACCATTCTCTTCATTGGCTTATGGAATATTGTAATCATGATGATACATTAAAAATAATGGGGTCCCTCCTTTTTTACCATATGTGAATTATGTGGACCATTGCTTTCCAAAAGGGGGAGATTAATCCAAATGATCTTATGCGGGCTTATAGTTTAAGTTAAGATGTATAATTCATAAAGTCATATTTTTATATAAAATGGAATTTGATAGATATGTAATTAACATAGTAAACCCTAATTAAGTTCACTCCATCAAAGAGACACCTTATAAGAAGGAAAGAGAAAGATATTGAATGTTGAGAAGGAGAGGTCCCAAATTTGGCCTCATTACATGTAATGGTTCTTGTTAATGGAATTATTCTTCTCCAAATCTCTCCTCCCCCCTGCCTCTCCTTTTCTGATGTATTTACTTCTTATAACTTTATCAATATCCTTGTGATTAATGTCATGGTAAATTTCTAGGTTTTATTTGTTACTCTCTTGGAATTCAAGCCTCTTTAATATTTTCCCCCAATATCCAAATCAATGTTTGGCAAAAGCCTATGTGATTAGGTTATCACATTCATTCGAGATAATTTTCTACAATATCCACCCCATTGTGGAAAAGTTTCATTGCACTTTACTAAACAAAACATAACTTTGAATATCCTCAAATAAATCATTTTTTTGCCTATGGAATACTAGGAGGGAAGTATCCTTGGCTATAGGTTTTAACCTTGTAATTTTAATTGCTAGAAATCTATTATTAATAATAAAAAAAAGAATATTCAATGGAAAACAAAAGCATAAACATAGAGATTTTATCCTAGAAACCGAAAACTAGGAAGACCATGAATTTTTTCCAAGATACTATTTTGTATAGTATTACAATACAACATATGTATCTCAGGACATCCATGAATCACCAATATATTTACCCTAGATTATAATCCAAACATATTTCCTAAAACAAAACTACAAAACCATGGGAATAACCACCATGTTCCATAAAATCACTTTTACTGAAACCATGTGCCAAAGACTACGAAAAATAGATGCGAAATACTACCCAAATTTTTTTCTAATGGAACTGCCCTCAAACACCAACTATGCATCACATTGTGAAATGAGTGGTTATATTCATGTGAAAAATATAAAACATACCCAACATTCTCTCCCTTATTTTTTTATTTTCACATTGTCGGTTACAGGAGTACATGATCTACAATCTAGGGAAATAATGCCCATTGTTTCTCTACGTCAATAAATCATCTTAATACTCACACATTTTGTTAATAAATTTGCAATATTCTTCACTGTGTCTATGTTTTCTAGCATCGCCTTCCGATCTTCAATCATATCTCCTATGGAGTGATACTAAACATAAATATGCTTTCATTGCGAATGATAAGCTAGGTTGTTTTCCAAGAAGATTGCAATTTGATTATCACAATTTATCCTTACAAGTTGGTCTAACAATTCTATACCTAAACAAAATCTCTATAACCATATTTCTTCCTTTATCGCATGATTGGATGTCATGTCTTTATCTTATGTGCTTAAGAGTGTCACTATATTGTATTTTTCTCACCCAACTAATTGCTCGTCCATGTGAGATAAACACATACCCACTTGTAGATATTTTATTATTAATATATCCAACCCAATATGCATCAACAAATCCATGTATTTCCAATACTCTATCCAATATTGGCCTTCGTTGGTAGCACAATCCATAATTAGTAGTTCCATGAGAATACCAAAAATCCTTCTTTACTAATGTCGAATGGTCCTTCCATGGTTTCGATATATACCTGCTTAATATTGTCACTGCATGTGTAGTGTTGTATTTAGTATAAAACATTTCATAAATGAAGATTCAAACTAAAATTGAATATAGAACATGAAAAATTTCCTCCTCTTTATGTTTCTTAGGTCACTGATCTGTAAATAAATGTTACTCCTGCATGAATACGCACCTTTACCTTTTTAAATTCTTGCATATTAAACCTTTGCAATATTGTCTCAACATAGTTCCTTTGACTTATCCATGCATTTTATTTTTTATTTATCTCTTTTTATTTCCATGCCCAAGATAAATTTCTATTACCAACATCCTTCATGTTAAATTTAGAGGAAAACAATGTTTTTACTACTAAGATGATTTCTCTATCATTTCCAATTAGAAACATATCATCCACATACGAGAGCAAACAAATAACATGATCAATGAATAATTTGAAATATACACAGTGACATGCTTTGCTCCTCGTGGAGCCATGTCATAGTATATAAGTATAAAATAATTTATACTACATCATTGGTGATTTCTCTAACCCATACAACAACATTTTTAGCCTAGGTACTAACTCTTTCTTTCTTTTCATAACAAATCCTTATTGTTGCTTCACGTAGATTTCTTCTTCGATATCCCCATGTGGGAATGTTGTCTTCATGTTCATATATTCTAGTTAAATATCAATGTAGCAACAATAGATAGAATAATATAATCGAAGTTAACATGGTAACAAGAGAAAAAATATCACCAAATTTATCTACCTCCACCTAGGAATAACCCTTAGATAGTAATTCAACTTTGTATTTCTACACTCATAAACTCAACTTCTTATTAAGCAACCATTTGTTGTGAATGGGATTTATTCTAGTTGTAAAATACAATAGATAAAAAACCACATTCCTTTGTAAGCATGTTTTTTGTTCAACCATGGCCTTTGTATAGATTTTTACATCCTTTGAATCCAGTTCCCCCCTAATAGTTCTAGGATGATTATCATTAATAAGAAAATAAGCCTTTAAGTAGAAAGCAAGTGGAGTATCCATTTATATCTGATATAGAATGGATCATTATATTTTTTTCATCCATATCAATGCTTTGAGAGTGGAAAAAGTGAAAGGAATTGACTCATAGGAAAATGTTTACTGACATAATCCAATTTGGATAATTTTGATCTAAAACCTTCCAAGATAACTTTGATGCATCAAAAAAAAAATTCATGGGGTAATTATTTTCTCTTAAGTTCCGCTCATTTTTATCATAATCTATACACAAAGAACTTTTGAACAACACAATAATCACATCAATTGGAGTCTATTTGCAAAATATGTGCGACTCAGAAGTTGGCCTTCTTGTTTTGGCTACCATAATTTGAGAGGATTCCATGTCATCCCCCATTATTTATAAAAAAGGGGATAGCCATGTGATCATGATGAATAATACTTTAAAATATTCCATGTTGTGACTCAGGTTAAGAGTTGAGGGAATCAAAGCTAATCATTAGTAGGTTATCTTGTTGTGTTATAATTGAGCCACTAGGAGGAAAATGGGTTACATTCTTTCTAAGTGCGTTTGTTCCACAAGTGAGTAAATTAGGTGTGAGAGATTGATAGAATGCACATAGAGAGGATTTTTGCATTGTATTATCTCTTAGGCTAACAACCTTACTTCTTTGTACTTGCAACCATTCTCTATTAAGATAAAGACGGCAAAGAGGCCTCACCTTCTTGTTGTGTTTTCTCTCGAAAGGGTTTTCTAGGTTATAAGTTGTGTTAATTGTGATTTTTGAGCTTATATTTCATCATTCTCTATTTTATGAATAGTTATAATTTACATGCATATGAAATAAACAATAATTTACAGATCCATAAATCTAAAGAGAAATAAAACCTTATAGTGTAAATATTTGTAACTATTATTTTATTAGATATTTTGTCACAATTTGTTCAGTGGAATATCCACAAACATTTATGGATCAAATTGGTATTATAGAATGTTTCTTCGGGTATCTAAATCGATGAAAAAAAATCTGTATAACCCTATTCATCGCCAATGAATTTGTGAATAGCCATCTTGATCTTGCAAAAGAGAGGTTTCCACAGGTAGAAGCACAATTAGTCGTTGGGTGTGGAGCTTGATTATATTTTGTATTCAACGGTATCGCCACATTGGACCCTAGTTTGTAATGGGGTGGCAACACCGCCGGTAAAATATTCACTGCAGGGGGGATTCGGGGGGGCGGCTGCGACCTTTGGGATCGGGGGCAGCGTTCTCGAAGCTAAAAATAGATGTAAAATGTTGTAATTTCGTAGTGAATCTGGGCCATTCATTTGGTAGAGATCTGATGGTAGAACTTATGTTTAATTTAGAATTTTTTGCCCTAGAAGTCAACTCCTGTCTATATATGAGGGAATTGTATTGCGTCTATGTAGATATGTATTCTGAGTGAGAAGAGGGAGGAGATTTAGCAAGAGAGAAGAGGGAATTATAGTAGATCTACTGTAGGTTGTATCTCTTTAGGGTGTTGGATAATATAAAAGGAAGGACTGGCTATTTCTCCATGGACGTAGCCAAAAATGGGTGAACCAGCTATATATGTGTATCTCTTGCTTTATGTGTTTTCTATGTTTATATTTCTGCAATATTTTATGTGTTCCATTGCTCTGTAATATATAATTTTCTAGAAACTAGTGTGATAGCCGAAGGTCTATTTGGCTAATAAAATCATAGGAGAGAAGGGTTCTTGGTTCGAGTGGGAGCAATGGCGGAAGATGGTAGGTTTAGGGTTGAGAAACTTAATGGCCAAAACTACCAACGGTGGAAGATGTAGATGGAAGAATATATGTATTAGAGAGATCTGTACCAACCATTGAGTGGAAATGCAAAGAAGATGATGAGTATGACAAACACAAAATGGGATATTCTCAACAGAGAGGCACTTGGAACAATACAGCTATGCCTAGCAGCATCAGTAGCATTTAATATTTTAAAGGAAATGACAACGGAGGGTTTAATGTCGACATTGACCAAACTATATGAAAAACCCTCAGCCTCGAATAAGATATTTCTTCTAAAGAGTTTATTTAATATGATGATGTGAGAAGGTGGATCTGTTGTTGATCATTTAAATGAATTTAATACAAGTACTAGTTATTTAAGTTGTGTAGGGGTAACTTTTGATGATGAAGTTAGGGCTCTATTATTTCTGTGCTCATTTCAAGAAATTTGGAATGGTTTATTCATGGTCATTAGTAACTCTATCTATGTATCTAGTGCTTTAAAGTTTGATGATATTGTTGGTGCAATCCTTAGCAAGGAAACGCAATGGAAAAGCTCCAGTGAGACATCAAGTAATGATTTGACTACAGAGACTAGGGAAGAAAAATGGAAAGAGGAAAGAGCCCTGGATATCATAGTAAGTCAAGAAAAGGTAGATCCAAGTCCAGATTAGGGATAGTGTGCTATAAATGTAGGAAGAAAGGACACCTAAAGAAAGACTGCAAGTCTCGAAAGGGAAAAGAAGGAGACATGCAGCAAGAAAATAATCATGAAGCAAATGTAATAGGTGATGTGTTGCAAGATTCTTTGATTCTTTCTTTAGAAAATATTATTGATTCCTAGATGGTAGATTCAGGGGCCTCATTCAATGTGACACTTGATAGGAAACATTTTCATGATTATGTTCAAGGAGATTTTGGACAGGTTTGGTTGGGTGATGATAAACCCTGTAAAATCATTGGAATGGGTACAGTTTTCATAAAACAATAGAATGGAAATCAATGACTATTGGACGAGGTAAGGCATGTTCCAAATTTGAAGAAAAATCTTATTTCAACAGGGAGGTTGGGAGGTGAAGGCTGTGTGACTACTTTTACAGATAAAACCTGGAAGGTAACTAAAGGATTCCTGGCAATAACAAAAGGAGAAAAGGTTTGTACATTGTATTTATGGAATGGTATTTCTAATTCTGTTAATTATTTAACCTCTACAGGAGAAGATACGACATTGTGGCATCATAGGCTCGGGCACATGAGTGAGAAGGGGATGCA
>APFE030735744.1:121210-141591 GCA_000404065.3 Pinus taeda | reverse complement strand
GCTCGGGCACATGAGTGAGAAGGGGATGCATATTCTTCACTCAAGAAATTTGTTGCCAGGTTTGAAGCATGTTGATTTAAAATTCTGTGAGAATTGTGTTTATGGAAAACAAAAGAGAGACAAATTCCTCAGAGTTTGTAAAGAAAAGAAGAGCGAAAAATTAGAGCTTGTGCATATAGTTGTATGGGGACCTTCTCAGGTATCATCTCTCGATGGATCTCATTATTATGTTACTTTTATTGATTATGCAACCAGAAAAACCTTGATTTATTGTATTCGAAATAAATCTGATGTATTTGATACTTTCAAGAAATGGAAAGCTTTGGTTGAAAATGAAACAAGAAAAAGGTTGAAGTGTCTCAGATCAGACAATGGAGGTGAATATTACAACAAAGAGTTTGATAGGTACTGTTCAGAGAATGGAATTTGTAGAGAGAAGATAGTTCCAGGAACACCACAAGAAAATGGTGTCTCAGAAAGGATGAATAGGACAATCATGGTGCGTGCAAGTATCATGAGATTGCATTCAAGATTGCATTTATATTTTTGGGCAGATGCTGTAGATACTACTATTTATCTAATAAATAGAGGGCCTTCAAGTTCCTTGGATGGTGGTATTCCAGAGGAGGCATGCACAGGTAAAAAAGTAAACTACTCTTTTTTAAAGACTTTTAGTTGTGAAGCCTCTATCCACATTAATAAATAAAATAGAACAAAGCTTGAGGCGAAATCAAAGAAATGTACCTTTATTGGATATGGTGTTTTGGTTATCACTTTTATGATTATGAGAAACACAAAACCATTAGGAGAAGAGATGTCATATTCAATGAAAAGGTTTTGTATAAGGATCAGCTGCAGGAAAAGAAATAGGAAAAAGAAAACAAAGAATACACACTGCTTGACGAGATCACATAAAAAGTGATGGTGCCTGAAAATCATAATGATCAACATCCAAAACAACAACCATAACAACAACAAGCACCTCAAACACCTGATAGTGGTGTTAGAAGATCTACCAGGATAGGTAGACCCTGTGAACAATACTCTCCTTCATTATATTATGTATTGTTGACTGATTATGGTGAACTAGAATGTTATGAAGAAGTAGTATAGGTAGAAACCAAGAAGAACTAGGAGCAAGCCATGAATGAAGAGATGGACTCATTAGCACATAACCAGACTTGGGACTTAGTCAGGTTGCCTACAGGTAAAACAACATTTCAGAATAAATGGGTTTATAGGTTGAAGGAAGAAGATGGAGGTAAAAAAATGTATAAAGTTAGACATGTGGTGAAAGGGTTTCCATAGAAAAAGGGTATAGACTTTGATGAAATATTTTCTCCTATTGTGAAAATGACTTCAATTAAAACTATTTTAAGTCTAGTAGTAGCTGAATATTTTCATCTTGAGCAGTTAGATGTAAAGACAACCTTTCTCCATGCGGATTTGGAGGAAGAGATATATATGCAAAAGCCACAAGGATGTGAGGTAAAAGGGAAGGAGAAACTAGTGTGCAGGTTGAAGAAGAGCTTGTATGGCTTAAAATAGGCTCCAAGGGAGTGGTATCTAAAATTTGGCAGGTTTATGTTTGAACAAGGTTATACTAGATGTCACTCTAATTATCATGTTTATCTCAAAAGGAAAAATGATGGCAGCTATATTATATTGTTATCGTATGTAGATGACATGCTTGTTGCAGGTTCTAACATGTAGAAAATAAATGTGCTCAAAAGAAAATTGGTGAACTCATTCGAAATGAAGGGCTTGGGTGCTGCAAAACAAATCCTTGGTCTGAAGATAACTAGAGATAGAAAGAATCACAAATTAACATTGTCTCAAAGTGAGTACATAGAAAAGGTGTTGAAAAGGTTTAATATGTAGAATGCAAAACCGGTTAGTATACCTTTGGCTAGCCATTTCAAATTATGTAAGGAGGAGTGTCCCAAGACTTAGGAAGAAATGGCTCATATGTCTAAAGTTCCATATGTATCAACAGTTGGAAGCTTAATGTATGCAATTGTCTACACAAGGCCTGATATTGCACATGGAGTGGGAGTTGCAAGCAGGTACATGAAAAATCTAGGAAAAGAACATTGGATGGCATTGAAGTGGATTCTCAGGTATTTGATAGGTACCACAAATCAAGCATTATGCTTTGGTGGTTCAAACATTGCTCTATAGGGATATGTTGGTATAGATATGGTAGGTTATAGAGATAACAAGAGGAGCACAACATGGTATGTTTTTACTGTAGGTGGAACAACTGTTAGCTGGGTCTCAAAACTACAAAGTGTTGTTGCACTCTCAACAATAGAAGCATAGTATGTTGCTTCTACAGAGGCTAGTAAAGCAATGATTTGGTTACAAAGTTTTTTGAATGAACTGGGTAAGAAGAAGGAGTTGGGAAGGCTATATAGTGACATCCAGAGTGCCATACATCTTGCAAAGAACTCTGCATTTCATTCCAAGACTAAACATATATAGCTTAAGTACCATTTCATACGATCAGCCTTGGAAGATGGACAGTTGAAGATGGAAAACATAAGCACTAGTCAGAATCCTGTAGACATGTTAAAAAAAGTTGTAACCAGGGAGAAACTGAGAATCTACTTAGTTTCAATTGGTCTTCAAGTATGATGAAGAATATGCGAAATAGCCAGGTCCAAAGTGGAGTCATTGTCCAACAAATGAAGTAGCGGTGGAGTTGCTATAATCAGTTTCCAAGTGGGAGATTGTTGGGTGTGAAGCTTGATTATCTTTTATATTCAAAGGTATCACAGCATTAGACCCCGGTTCGTAAGGGGGTGGCAACGCTGCCCGTAAAATATTCACTACAGGGGGGTCTAGGGGGGTGGCTGCGACCTTTAGGATCGGGGGCAATGCCCCCGAAGCTAAAAATAGATGTAAAATTACCTTGTAAAATATTGTAATTTCATAGTCAATCTGGGTCGTTCATTAGGCAAAGATCTGATGGTAGAAGTTATGTTTAATTTAGGAGCTTTTGCCCTTAAAGGTAACCCCTCGTTATATATGAGGGAATTGTATTGCGTCTATGTAGATTTTTATTCTGAGTGAGAAGAGAGAGGAGTTTGAGTGAGAGAGAAGAGGGAATCATAGCGGAGCTACTGTAGGTTGTATCTCTTCATTTTGTTGGATAATATAAAAGGAAGGACTGGTTGTTTCTCCGTGGACGTAACCAAAACTGGGTGAACCACGTATATCTATGTCTCTTTTGTTTTATGTGTTTTCTATGTTTATATTTCTGCAATATTTAATGTGTTCCATTGCTTTGTAACATATAATTTTCTAACAATAGAATATATAAGCTATAATGTGAATCTCCTCATGGTATCCATGAACAATAATCTCAGGCTATTTGAATAATATGGGGGTTCTAATGCAGAGGTACAATCACAAGGAAGAGGACTTTAAAACCCTCATAAAGTCACAACTTAACTCAATAGAGTACCAATATATTTGATGGCACTACTTCAGGTAGAAACAAGAGAAAATAGTTGAAGAGTACACCAAAAAGTTGATTTTCATGTCCATAATGTTGGGTATCTCCCCAAAGAACCCATGTATTGGTCAAATATTTGGGGGATCTACAAAGCCACCTATTAAAATAGGTGATGTTTTTTAAGCCCATATTAGTGGAAGAGGCTTGTGTATAGGAACAATAGCTGAAGAACATTGGCCAGAAGAAAAGGAAATGAAGTGGATTGAAGTAGAAGGAGCATCAAGATGCCTATAAGGAGGGGAAAATTAAGTGGAAAGAGGGGAAGATGAAAATATGGAATTCAAATCACTGAATGCAACAATATTAGAAACCACTACAACCACATTAACATTGATGGTCATATAAAGGAGAAGTGTTGGAAGTTGTATCCAAACATTAACTTGAAGAACAAAAAGAAATATAATAAGATAAACAATATCATGGTCATTGATTCAAGAAACCAGGTCGAGAGAAGCTCATACATGGATGAGAATATTCCTATATGTTATTATAGAAGGAGGTGAATCTAAGTATCCTTTAACAATAGAAAAAATGAATAAATGACCAAAAATCTTCCACATAAATATACATGTCAAGAAGATAAATATTGATGCCCTATTTGACTCAGGATTGTGATTGAATCTCATTACAGCAAAGATGGTCAAGAAACTAGGATTAGAATTCCATGATCACCCAATCTTGTATCCATCGGGATGCGTAACTAAGGATGTAAAGTTAAAAGTAACAAAAATATAAAAAATAAAACTTTCTATCAGTGCAAACTTCATTGATGAAGAAACTCTAGATGTAGTTTTTCTTAATGTATGTGGAGTGGTGGTTAGAATTCACTACATGTACATGGGAGATGAAATAATCATGAAGAGATCCAATAATTAATAGCTCATAAAGGATGGAAAATAGTTAAACATCAATGCACACAAAGAAACGTAAAAAATATTACACTGATACATGCCAACCAAGCCAACAAATTGATCAGTTCTAGCAAAAAAAATGTTTTACTATTTTTAAGAGAGAAACAATCTGTAGAAGAGACAATAAGAGTAAATCCATCTATGGAGGGTTGTACTAAGAAATAGAAACAACAACTAGAAGATTTGTTATAGGCATACAAGAATGTGTTCTGGAATACTAAAGGGTTACCACTCAAGAGGGATGTTGAGGACAAGATCTAGATGTTTCCCAACTCCCCATTGCCACGAAGTGGGTTATATAGGAAGTCTCTTATAGAAGGAAGTGAGGTGAATAAACAGTTGCAATAGCTATTAGAATAGGGTGTCATTTGACCAAGTACATTACCATGTGGTTCACCCATCATCATTTTGATGATGCAGGATGGGACTTGGCAAATGTGTATAGATTATAGGGCACTAAAATAATCATTCTCAAGAATATATTATGGGAATTTTGCGTTCTAAAATGAACACCCAAAGGAAAATAATAGAATAATAGTTAAAATTATAAAATAAGATATGAATTCTAAAGAAAAATAAATGAAACTAGATTTTTATAGTATTTTGGCTTATCTCCTCAAAACTTTACTCCAATGTCAAGTGTAGAAACCCATTGGATTTTGAGTAAACTCCACATCCAACGAGTATCCATTGTGTGTGCTTCTTAGTAGACATCGATTGAAAAAAATTTAAAATACATGAAAAAATATGTTGAACACACTCTTTTAATATATTTTCATATTTTCGATGTGCGTCTACTTAGAAGTGTGTAAATTCAATATGTATTGAATAAAATTAAATCCACATTTAATGGTTGTCTCCACTGGACATCTAAGCAAACCTATAAGGGGATAAGCAGAGAATACAATTGAAACTAGCTTTCTTTTTTTCCCTCAAAAATATTTACCCTTGGCAATAACATCGTCATATTTAATCGTGTTGGTTATATTAAAATTAATTTGGTTAGTAAATTCTACTTTTTGAGACCCATTTTTTAGCTCTAAATTCCCCCAGTGGGACCCTCTACCTAGAATTGATGGCCTGCTAGATCAATTGTAGCAAGTGAAATGCTTAGCCAAGTTGGACCTAAAGTCTGGATATCACCATGTTTGAGTTAGAGAATAAGATTCTTGGAATACCGCCTTCAAAACCAATATGGGGGGCATTATGAAATGGCTAGTGCCTACTAATGTTTAAGAGGTTAGGATTCTTGTTTCCATGCAACATTACATAAGGAAATTCATAGCATCATTTTCAGTGGTAGAAACACCACTCCATGCCGTAATAGTATATGGAGAGAGTCTCCAAAGGGGAAAGGGTCTACAAAGGGCCTTTGAGGAGGTAAAGAAGAATATCAGTCAATCAATAGTTTTGGCATTACCAAACATTTAGCAGGCCTTCAAAGTGGAGATATATGTGAGTGGGTATTCTATGTGATCTGCCTTAATGTAGTTAGGAAGGATTGTATGCTACCATTTGGAAGTATTTCATTGGGTAGCTCTTAACTACTATACCTATGACATGTATTTGTATTCTTTGGTGCAAGTTGTGAATAAATGGAAGCAGTATTTGATGGGGAAGGAGACAATAATCCATACAAATCAACAATTATTATAGTACCTATAAGCCCAATGTAAGCTACAACAGAACATGTGTTACTAGTGGATGGGTTTCTATAATAGGTGGTAAAGTACAAGAAGGTAAACACAAACAAGTTGGCTAACCTTATTTCAATGCCACCCACATCAAATATTAAAACTTTGGGAACTTTGATTCACATGGAGCCATTCACCCATGATGCATATAGAGAGGCAATTTAGAATGTATGGAAATCAAGGAGGTATTTCAACAATTGTAGAGTCAGAGTCATGTGCATGATGGTGACACCAGAATTAACTATCATCTCCAAGACAGGTTACCCTAGAGGATGGTTAAGTTATGCAATCCTAAAGGTGAGTGATTGCAGTTGATTAGAAAGGTTTACGCCTCCAATATTTTAGGGCGTTGAGTTGTAGGGGATGAAGTTGTCAACTTTCATAGGTATGTGTATTGGCCCGATATGCAAGAGCATGTAGAAAGGTTCATAAGTGGCTGCATGATTTGTTGTACCATCAATGCTATGAATAAGAAATAGGGTATACACCATTCCTTACATATACCCACTCATTCCCGGGAAAGCATTTTCATGGACTTTGTGCGAGGTTTATCAACAACGAGGAAGGGAAATGACTACATATTCATGGCAGATAACATGTTTAGCAAGATGTGTGTTATGATGCCTTGTAAAAAGATCATCAATGGGAAAGAAGAAAAAAATTGTTCTTTTTATAGGTCTCCATGCACTTCTGAATACCAAGGAGCATTTTTTTAGATATGTACACGATATTTATTAACTCATTTTGGAACACATTGTGGGAGAAGATGGACATGAGAATGAAGACGTAAACATCATTCCATCATTAAATAGATGGGAAAACAAAAGAATTAAATTGGTCTTCGGTGGAATTTTTGATGGGTTATAATGAGAATCATCTGATGAGTTGGAACACAAATTTGGTAGAAAAACCTTATAATATAGAAGTCCATAGTTCCACTGTTAGGTTCCCATTTGAAACTTTCTTTGGATATTTTCCACTTTGGCATTTGGATATTACATAAGGAAAGAAAGGAGAAGTGAGAGAGGGTATTATAGGGTATTCTTTGAGGGTTGAGAAATTTGTTGAGAAGATTAGGATAATCCATATATAGGTACAAGAGACATTGTAGAATTCATAGGAAATGTATAAGGCCTAGCATGATTATGATAGAATAGAAAATTTGTCGAAGGTGGGAGACAAATTTTGGTTACAGTTGAACAAGGAGAGGCAGTAGGGTCCTAGTAATAAAATCAAGGACTTATGACATAGTCCCTTCAAGATACTGGAAACGGTAGGAGCTAAGACATGTAGAATAGTCCTAACCCCATACATGCTCATTTACTTAGTTGTGAATGTAGAGAATCTAAAAACCTAAGATCCTTCCATTCTAGATCAAGAAGAGGAATAAATCCTACGTTTAATAGAGGATTTATCATCATATGCTCAGGAAAACTTGACAAATGATATAATTTTGTAGAAGAGGTCCAAAAATATGAGATATGGGTAGCATGACCTTTGGAAAATTAGGCTGAAAGGACAACTTCCATGAAAAGCTAAATGCTACACTCAAGAGAAGGTGGAGGAAAAATTTCCTAACCTCATTCAACAGAAGCTTTTGGGAAGAAAAAAACATCCCAAAATGGGGAGATGTAATTTGGATATGATCTTCATATTTTATTTCATCAATCTCAATTCTTTCAAAGTGGAAAAAGTGGAGAAATCGACATATATGACCATTGTTTACAAACGAGACCCAATTTGGAAAATTGGGGTTTAAAAACTTTTACAAGAATTTTGAGGCATGAAATGACATCTTTTGGGAGGAAAAATGCATTATTTTCTCATCTTTTTCATATTCTACAAATATGTACCTTTCTAATGGTGTAATGTTCTCCTCAATAGGAGTCCATGCAAACATTATGCCACTTAGAAGTTGACCTTCCTTTTTTGGCCTCCATAATTCAAGAAGATGTCAGCTAATTCCCAATTATTTATGGAAAAGAGGCTAGCCAAATGATCATGAAGAATAATAATCGAGAGGAGTCCATATTGTAACTCTGGTTGAGAGTTGAGGGGGTCAAACCTAGCCACTAGTATGCTATAACGTTGTGTTATAACTCAACCACTAGGAGGAAAAGGAGTTCCATTATTTTCAAGTGCATTTGTTCTGTATGTGAGTACAGAAGCTAAGAGGGATATGGATAACACACATAGAGAATAGTTTTGCATTATAGTTAGCCATGGGCCACCAACCTTATTCCTTTGTACTTGAAACCAGTTTCTATTAAGAGAAAGAGAGCAGAGAGGCCTAATCTTCTAGCTATGTTTTTCCCAAAAGGGTTTATGAGGTTATATCTTGTGTCAATCATTATTTGCGAGTTCGTATTTCATTGTTCTCTATTTTTTCATAATTATATGATGTATGCATACACAATAAACAATAATTTAAAAACCCATAAAGATAAATAGAAATAAACCCATAGTGTAAACTTGAAATTAATTATAATTGTATCAAATTTATTTTGAATATATTCCAATGGAATATCCATTGTTGTTTACATTTCACTATCTTCCTTCTTAGTTGAACCAATCTCCTTAATGCAAGAGTCCATGGTTCTTGTACTTCTGATTCTTATTCTTATTTTTTGTCTAATTCATTATCCTTCAATTCAAAGTCTATATGTTTTGGTTCTTTTTACTTAGTTGGGACTTCTTGTATAAAAGAATAATTGAATTCTCTAAATACCACATCTCGACTATACATTTCATTCTTATTTACTATATTTGAAAGATTATAACCTGTTGTCACTGTGACAGTGATGCTCCAAATGTTTTTCCTATGTCAATTTTGGATCCTACAATAACTATTGTTTCAAGTCTCCTTGAGTCATCATGTTGTTTGATTTGTTATCTATGTGTTTTCTGTTAATGTTGCATCCCCCCAAGTCAATGTTTCTTAAGCGTTTTCACTTAACCATTAGAATCTCTTGAGTAATTATTCCATGGTTATGTGAACTCATGATCATTCTAGACTTAGAAACTTGTCTTATAACCATGCACACTCAAAAACCACTCAAAATAGCGAAAACCAAACAAAAGAAAGAAAATCTAAAACAAAAATCAAAGTGAACTTTTAGTTGACGAAGACATGCATTTGGGTTAAGCGCACTCCATTGGGATGAAGGAGTGCGCCCTACTTGAGTGCACCCCTACATGTTGAGCAAGTGTCCCCTACCTAGGTGCACTCCTTCGTGTTGAAGACATGTGCCGAATCCAGTTGCATGCATGATCCAACTTTTTTCATGAAGGTGCACTCTTAGAAAAAAGGAGTCCACTTAACTCCACTTAAATAACCCTTACATGCGATGACAAGTGGCACTCGTGCATGAACCAGTTTTTCCTATTAAATTATTTAAATAAACTCAATTAATCATTCAATTTCATAAATAATTTCATTTGAGTTAGGTGCACAAATGGTGAATCAAATATTTCTTCATCAACTAGTGTTGCAAGTGTTATTCCATTGTCATATGCAGAAACTTTTGACATTCTTGAAACCATTCATGTTCTGCTATGGATGTGAAAACAACTATAAAAAAATTTAGATCCTTCTCTTCGTCATCTTATCATCGAATCCTATAGATTGAAATAATTTTTGAGCTTCCAATATGCAAAGCACACTCCTTGAGCTTGAAACCCTATCATCCTCGAAAACTGTGCCCTATTTGATCATGTTTCTTCTTAAATGTATGAGCACATCTGTAGGTTTTAACGATATATGGAAATTACCTACATATGAATTCTGAAACGTAGAAAATAAACAATTGGAGAGAATAACACATAAAACACATATACACAAAGATTTTCCCCTAGATCCCAAATTCGATACTACCAAATTGATTTTTCATTATTTTCCTTTAAATGTTACAATACATATATATACATGCCGAAGCATCCAATACCATGGACCAAAAACCATCACACCCAAAACCATGTACGAAAACCATGCACAAAACCATAGGTAGGTTCACCCCACCTAATATAGGGTCCAAAAAAATTTGCCCAAGACAATGCTCTAAACCTTGTAGAGGGGGGCTATCCGCCCCTCTCAAGCCCCCTGTGACCCCCCTGCCATGCAAATGGTGCAACGGAGGGGGGCCTCCGCCCCCACAGATCCCCTGGTTGACTAGGGAGGCTAGTTGTGGAAAGAATATAACACAACCCACCATTCTCCCACTTGTTTTTTTCTTTCCACAGGGGGCCACATCAGAGCTTACTCATTTATCCAGCCCTACAACACCCATTGTTTCTCTACACCAAGAGAATTTCTCAAAGCTCATAGATCTTTTCAATGCATCTTAGTATTCTTGGAAGTGTCCACCTTTACTAGCAACACCTTTTTTTCTTCTATCATATCTCTCACAAAGTGACATTGAACATTAATGTGTTTTGCCAATGAATGGTAATCAAGGTTCTCTTCCAAGAAGATTGTACTTTGACTGTCACAGTCTATGCTAATAGCTCCTTAAACTAACCCCATACTTGAACACAATCTCTGCAACCAAACCACTTCCTTGCTTGCATGAGTGGCTTCCATGTATTCTGCCTCTATAGTTGATAGTGCCACTACAAAATGTTTCTTACTCATCCAACTGACTTCACCTCCAAATAGGTTAAACACATACCCACTTGAAGATCTTCTCTGATCTAGGTCTCCATCCCGGTCTGCATCAACAAAGCCATGAATATCCAAAACTCTGTCCAATCCTGGTCTTCCTTGGTAGCACAAACCATAATCACTAGTGCCATGCAAATACCTTAAAACACGCTTCACTACTGTCCAATGCTCCTTCCCTATTTTTGACATAAACCTACCCAATACTCCCATTGCATGTGAAATTTTTGGTCTAGTACAGACCATTGCATACATCAGGCTACCAACTGCACTTACGTATGGAACAAGGGACATGTCCTCTTCCTCTTCATGTGTCTTGGGACATTGTTCAAGAGATAACTTTACACCTACGGGAATATGAACCTTCACCGGTTTACTATCCTTCATATTACACTTCTGCAATATTGTTTTGACATATTTCCTCTGGTTTAACCAGAGCTTCGTCTTTGCCTGATCTCTTTTAATTTCCATGCCCAAAATATACTTTACAGCACCAAGATATTTCATGTCCAATTTTAAGGACAATTGGGTCTTCAAATCCTGGATAATTTCTTTGTCATTTCCAACCAGCAACATGTCATCTACATACAAGACCAGATAAATAACACAATAACCAATTAATTTAAAATACACATAGTGATCTGCTTTGCTTTTGGTGAAGCCAAGTCCCCGCATAAATGTATCAAATTTCTCATAACACATCCTTGGTGATTGTTTTATCCCATACAGAGACTTATTTAACTTGCATACCAGTTCTTTCTTACCCTTCATTGCAAAGCCTTCAAGTTTCTTCATGTAGATCTCCTCTTCCATATCCCCATGAAGAAATGTTGTCTTCCCATCCATTTATTCTACCTCAAAATCAAAAGCAACAATGGAAAGTAAAAGTAATCTAATAGAAACTACCTTGGAAACAGGAGAAAAAATATCACCAAAATCAATTCTCGACACCTGTGAATAACCTTTTTCTACCAACCAAGCTTTGCATTTCTCCACCTTTCCTCCTGCATTTTTCTTCTTCTTGAACACCCATTTGATGCCAAAGGGTTTCCTTCTCGTTGGTAACTCCACTAGATCCAAAGCCTCATTTTTGTGCAAAGATGCCATTTCATCAACCATGGCCTCTTTCTAGAGTTTTCCATCCTTTGAATCTACTGCTTCCTTAACGGTTCTAGGATCATCATCAGTAATAAATAAAGAAAAATTGAATGGAAAGAAGATGGACTATACCTTTCTAGATGCCTTCTTTCTCGAACCAATCTTCTCACAACCGGATTTTGTGGCTCTTCATCTTTTGATTCCTCTTCTACTATAGAGCCTGATTCTTCATCCTTTAGCTCAAACTCTATAATCTCAGGTTCCTTTGATGGAACTTCATGTTTAATAACATATTTCACCTCTCTGAACACCACATCTTGACTATACACAACCTTCATCGTTACTGGGTTCCAAAGCTTATAACCCTTTAAACCATCCTTATACCCAATAAAGATGCACTTTTCGGTTGAACTATCAAACTTGGTTCTTTTCTCCTCTGGAACATGTACATATGCATCACATCTAAATACCCTCAGATGTGAAAGAGAGAGTTTCTTACTAGTACATACTTCTTGTGGAGTCTTATCCTCCAACACTGATGAAGGTGATCTATTGACCAGGTAACATGTTGTCTTCACCACCTCTGCCTAGAATTCCTATCCTAACATGACACCATTGAGCATGCTTCTTTTCCTTTCCATCAACGTCTTGTTCATTCTTTCTACAACTCCATTTCACTCAGGTGTGTACAGATTCTTCTTTTGCTATGCTATACCACACTTCTTACATAATTCTTCAAATTCCTTGTTGCAAAATTCTCCACCATTATCTATCCTTAACACCGTTATCTTCTTCTCTATCTAGTTTTCCACCAGAATCTTAAATTCTTTAAACCTCTCAAAGAGTTCAGATTTCTTCTTGAGGAAATATTTCCATGTATTCCTCGATAAGTAATATATAAAGGATATAGTACACAGACTTACCCAGTGATGGAACCTTCACAGGTCCAAACACATCACTATGCACAAGCTCTAATATCTGTTTCACACTCTTACCATCAGAAGGGAAGCTCACCTGATTATGCTTCCCATATACATAATTTTCACAGAAATCAAAATCCAGAGAGCTATTAGTCATACCTTCTACCATACATTTACCATGAAGTATTCGAAATCCATTCTCTCCAATATGTCCAAGCCTTTGATGGCATAGCATGGTATTTTCTCTAGAGATCACTAGATTTTTTGCTCCACTTTCAAGAACCACAGAATTGTTGCACCCATCAACAACAGTGCTACCTTGCAACTTGTACAGAATTCCAATTCGAGCTCCCCACATCAATATCAGTGCTCCCCAAACCATATTGCAGGTATCTTTATCAAACATTGTTTTTACACCTGCATCATCCAACTTACTTATAGAAATTAGATTTCGGGCCAATGTAATAATGTGTAGAACACCCACAAGTGTTCTAACCCTTCCACCTTGCAACTTGAACTTTATTTTTCCACAACCAATTATTCTAGCCTTCCTACCATCCCCTAAGAAGACATCACCACCATCGTATTTCTCATACCCACAGAACCACTCTCTATGGGGAGTGAAGTGAAAGGATGCACCTGAGTCAATCAACCATGCCTCATAATCTACATGTGTACTTGAAGAAGCCAAGTACACATCTCCACCTTCATCTGAGGTGGTTTTTTCCTCTACAAAGGGAGCATCATCATATCCCTTTCCTTTCTCGAGAGGTTTAGATTTATAGTCCTTTTTCTAGTGCCCTTCCTTTTCGCATTTCCAGCACAACACCTTTACAAGTTTTCCTAGAGATTTAGATCTCACTCTAGATTTATATCTCCCACTCGATGAATTGTTTTTATTTCTATTATGGGACCATCCTCGTATAAACAAGGCATCACCATTTTGGCTCTCTATATTTTTCCATCTCATCTCCTCCATCAGCAAAGATGAGACTATTTCATCAAATTGCAAGGCAGTTGCATTGCTAACTATTGCAATAACCAGACTATCCCACGAATTTGGTAGAGAACATAACAAACCAATGCACAAATCTTCATCTAAAACTTTAATATCAACAGATAATAACTGACTTTCCATAGTATTAAATTCGTTCAGATGCTCTATCACTGATTCTCCATCTCTCATCGTTAGGTTATACAATTTTTTCCGTAGGAATAGTTTATTCACTAGAGACTTAGATTGGTAAAAAGTCCCTAATTTGTCCCACAAATCCTTCATCGTAGCTTCCCCTGATACATTCAACAATACTAAATATGAGACACACAATTTTATTATGCTCTTTGTCTTCCGATCCTTCTTCAATTCTTCATTAGACACTGTCATTCGTTTAGTACTCGGATCTACCATGATCCACTAATCTTTGTCCACCAACAGATCCTCCACCTTGATTTTCCTCAACTAAAAACACTAACCATTAAATTTCTCGATCTCTATCTTTCCATTGCTTGCCATCTTCTTTCACCACCAGAATCAATCTCGCAGATCTCCCACTGAACAAGTTCTACTATAGGCCCTAGCGAATCCCCTCAGCAATAAAGGCGTCCCCTTGAAGCCAAAAAAACTCTTATACAAAATGTACATTTTAACCCTATACAAAAATTACCTGCATACAAATTCTAAAACACAGAAAATAAACAATGCAAGAGAATAACACATAAAACACATATACATAGAGATTTTCTCTTGGATCCCAAAACCGGGAATACCAGATTGATTTTTCATTATTTTCCTTTCAATGTTACAACACATATATACATGTCAAAGCATCCAATACCATGGACTGAAAACCATTGCACCCAAAACCATGCGCAAAACCATAGGAAGGCTCACCCCACCAAATATAGGGTCCAAAAAACATTTCCCCAGGGCGCTGCCCTTGACCCCATAGAGGGGGGCTACCCACACCCCTCCGCCCCCCTTCTCACCCCCTGGTTGACTAGGGAGGCTAGTCGTGGAAAGAATATAACACAACCCAACAACATCAAGCAAGCACAAATCATTTCCCCTTGACCCTTTAGAGTTCTACAGTGTTCCCTTTTTGTCTTTGAGTGCATCATGAAGGAACAAAACTTCATCCTTTAGACCTCGAGCATGTGATAATGTGCCCTCCTTCACCTTGAGTGCATGGGCACATTTTGAATTGCTGAAGTCTTGTTACCCTCATCCTTCATCAGTTCAGAGTGCGACAGTGCACCCTCCTTGTCTCCTTGAGCGCATGGGTACACAGTGACTCGAATGACCATTTCATATCATTTTGACCCTTCAGGGTGTGATAGTGCACCCTAGGGGACTTTCTCCCCTTTCTTGAGTGCATGAGTGCACTACGAAGTCCCGGATGACCGTTCATGTCCCTTCATGATTTGGGATTGTGCTCTTCTAGTTTGCATGCCTTTTTACTCTTGCATGCAAGTTTTTTTAGGATATTGTTCATATTTTTTCATGACTTATCATCTATAATGCCTCTTTTAATGTGATTTACAAGTATTTCTACATAGTTAGGCTATTTTAATCTAACACTATCACTATGAGTGTGTTGCCCCAAATAGGTGTTTGTGCTACAAATGTTACCATTTTCTCATCATCTATTGGAGACATGTAACCTCACAAAGTTATCTCAAAATAACTTTTAGAAGAAATAGTTGATGAACCTACAAAATTTATAAGGCCCAATGTTCCCATATATACAGATAGTTAGTGCTTCATTGATAAACACACACAAGTCAATTGGAGCGAATTATATAACACCTTCATGCAAAAAAGGTTTCTAAGACACTTAAAATATTTGCATGCGTATATAACCATCAATAAGTCTAGGATGCATAGTATCACATGCATATTCCTGGCCATGGCATGTGTAGAATTAATTGAATGGATCATTATGCTTATGGGTGAGTCTCACCTAGTGCTTCACAGTGACAGGGGTAGAAATCTCGCCACCTATTACGGTCAAGAGATGTAGACATGTTAAAATATGATAAAGCCTATTGAATATGGAAATTTTAACTTCTACACAAGATGGGAAACCCTTAACACTATTGGTGTTATCAAAACATGGTTTCAAGAGCCTGCCAAGTTTCATCATTGCCAATCTAAATTTTATTTCATGAGGATCCCTAGAGATGTGTATCAATACCTGATAGCTATGTATTGTTGGTTATATCGGATGAAGAATGTTGTTGTGTTTCAAGAGAACTAGGTATACACGTTCAATATAGTAGTGACCTGTAGGAAGGTTTTCAATTGGGCGGATATCCTATCATCTGAGTTACAAGGTCAAATAGAGCAAGAAAAAGCATCTTGACGAGCGAACCAGGCACCAAAATTCTACATGTCTAGATTTCTCCTAGATGGAAGTTGTGCATGGTATGTGTTCCCATAAATGAATCAGAATTGGACCCTTGAGGAGAAGTTCCCGATTTCATTCCACTATAGAGTGTTATAAAAAATGAGCTTCATAAGTGTATATGATAGATAATCTAAACACTTCTTTGTAATCATCTTTCACATGATTTTCGAGATCGATTCTCCTTGCATGATAGATCAGGTGAAGGATTCACTTCATAATATCACAAACTAGTTTGTAGCTTTATAGGGTACATAAAACATGTGCTTTAATTTTCATATTTCCCCTCATCTTATGCAGCAATATGTGACCAACAAAGTTTTCAGGCAAGAAGTTTCACATCAGCTAGACAAGGGATGGTTAGGAATTCTTCATAGGAGAAATGGAGCCCCTTCACCTATCTTTCCATTTAGGATTGGATTGTATGATTTAAATATTCACAAGGCTACAGAAGTAGAGGTAAAATAATTGAACCACCTACACTTCGTTACTAAATACTTCCATTGATATAATCCTACGTGAATTTCCACGCAACATTTTCAAATGATCAATTGAGAAATGGGGTACTCATCTATCTACATAGTAGAAGATGAGAAGATAAAGAACTGGTACAATGCCAACATGAATACACACCCACTAACAAAGACTAGTTCACCCCACAATCCACCACCTCGATATTTGTAAGAGGATGAGGAGGAAGAGATAACACACCAAGTAAGGAAACTAGCTCCCAAGAAAAGGATCAAATAGTCCCCACCATATGAAAGCAACGAGAAACGTAGGGATAATGCCTTAAACTTAGAATATATTCAAGAAGATAAGGTAAGAGGAGAAACAAAATAAGAAGACAGGAAAATTCAATTGGATGATTTTCTTGAAGAGAAACAAGAAGAAGAAGAAGAGAGGATGAGGATAGGGGAAAAGCAGCAGAGGTCGTCCTAGAAGGAGGAAGGAACACAAAGATTGAAAGTAGAAAAGTTGACTTAGGAGATGGAAGAGGAGAATTTTGAGGAAAAATATACCTTTTGGAGAGTGGATGAAGGACAAGGTACTTCAAGAAAACATCCTCTCAGAGGCTGGGATCTTCCATTTGGAGATATGGCGATCACACCTCCACCAATAGACAGAGTCACAGATGTATGTAGTGTAACATTTGATCATCTGAAGAAGAGTATTGTGCAACAAAGGCTTAGGTATTTCTCAAAGGATCCTAAGATCATTGTCTCACTCTCTGCAAAGAACGTGATCTCTACCAAGAAAAGTTATGGTGGAAAGTGTTGCATTCACTACAATGGCACAACATAACTAATAATACGTATTGAATAAGAATTATAGGTTGAGAAGAGAACTTGGTGCATTGAAGCAACAAGTAGAACATCTTATGCAGAGAACCAACAATTATCATTATATAACTTCAACGTTGTGAAATGGGATTCATCCATACAAGCATAGTTGGAGCCAATGGAGGATACTATGGCATAATTATATGACCGAAATGATACTTATATAGTAGGTCATGGCTCCTCTCGTTGGAACTCTAAAGAATACACAAGAAGTGGTGAAAATCCTAAACATAGCAAACCCAGAAATTGACTAGATGCAAGAGTGGACTGGAAAATATCTGTATGCTTTGCATCATTTGGAAAAGAAGGATAATATTGCCATAGAAATCGACAGAGTTCAGTTGAGACTCCACCTATAGAACTACTCACATCTTGGAGCACAGTGGGTTAATAGTATGGATTCCTACAACAAACTGCATAATTGGTTTAAGTCTCTTACACAAAATCATGGGATTCCCACCATTAGATCTCTTGAAGAAATCATAATTGGGAAGCCATCTTTCAAGATATTAGAGAATATATTGAACAAATCAAAGAACCGATGGAACGAGAAGACTTTGATATAATCAAATACATTATTTAGCAGTATTCCTTTGCACGATCCAAAGCAAACATGAAACTCTCATGGATGTGGAATAATGTACAATCAAGCTCCAAGAACATACTAACAGAGGCATTGGAGATGAAGATGTGCTACAAAGGGGACTTGCCAATCTGGGTCAAAGTCATCATGAAGTAGTTCAAAGCATGACACACATACATTAAAAATGAACTCCATGAAGAATCAAATGATTTATCCATTTGATGAGTTTTGTCCCATTCTTAGTTTTGTCTTATTAGGCCGTTGTCTCATTAAAACTTTCCTTGTGTAATAAATGTGATGTAATGAAGTCGAAAGGGCACAAGTGGAATATGAAAATCTATACATTAGAATGTAATGCTTCATATATAGAATATGAATAGTCATAGTAATTGAAGAGTCATGAGGAAGCTAAAAGGACATGATAAATTGTTATAAATAGCTCCTCATAACTCAACCGAAAGGATTTTGGCCATTGTTTTTAGAAGGTTTTAGATTCTAGAGGTCTTGCCTTCACTTCTCCTATAAGACATAGGAGATAGATCATTGTTTGGAGGAGAAAGTTGTGTCTTCATGTTCCACTATTGGATATAGTGATTCCTTCATGTAATAATTTACTTGGGATCTTACATTTTTAATCAGAACCTCAATCAACTCACATTCCTTCATACATGTATCGTAGATGTCGTTGGACTATTGTGGTTATGTTTATGGTATATGCTTCTTTATTTACATACTAAGTTAATGAAATAATTTGCTGATTATATATTGTTGTTATTGAATGAACATTTCTATTCTTTAATGAATTTTGCTTTCTATGTGGACTAATCTATAGGTATTCAACAATTATTTCTCTTTATTCCTAGGTCCCCCCTTAGGATAGTAATATTAATTTTCTAACTGGTGGCTCATTTTCCTCACCAGACATGGAATTATCCCTCATATACCTTAGACTCGATGTCTCACAAAGTTCACATTCTTGTTACCAAAAAGTAGTGTGTGCTCTCTTGTGTTGATTGGTACCCAAGGCATATCTTTAAATCATTCCAACAATAACTGGACCATATGAACAAATGGGACTACTACACCAAATGGGGTGACAGTTAATTGGCGCTTCACATTGAGGAGATCCCCTTACAATGTTGGCAGCATCCAGCACCATAAACATAACCTTTTAGACCAGATTTATATTCAATAAAGATACACTTTTCATATTTCTTGTACAGCTTACTTCTATTCTCCTTTAGAACATGTATATAAGAAGCACACCCAACTACCATAATTTTTTTAAACAGTAGCTTCCTACCATCCCATACATCATGTGGATTCTTATCATCTAATGATGATGACAATGATCTATTTACCAAGTAACATGTAGTATCCACTAGATCGACCCATAATTCCTCTATAATTCATCCTTTCCTCAAATCCATTCTAATAAGGTGTGTATAGAGTATTATTATTCCTTGCTATATTATAGTTCTTATAAAATTATTTGAATCCATTCCCACACAATTCTCCACCATTATATTTCCTCATCATCTTAATTTTCTTTTTTGTTTGATTTTCCACAAAATTCTTAAACGATTTGAACTTTCTAATGAAATCCAATTTCTTCCTGAGGAGACATATTAATGTATTCCTCGAGAAGTGTTCTAATAAATGAGATATAGTAAATATATTTACCTAATGATGCTATTGACATAGGTGCAACCATGTCATTATGCACCAACTATAATATTCCCTCTAAATTCATAGAACAAGAAAAGAATCTTACTTGATTATGCTTCCCATATAAAGAATGTTCACAAAAATGAAAATCCAGAGCGAAATTGGACATAACTTCTCCCATACCATTATCATGTTGTTGAAAATAATACTGAGAGGGGGGGTGAATCAGTATTATCAGGATAATTATTCTTTTTCAAAACAACTGTTGTACGCTACTTTAATTTAATAAACCAGCGTATGTACGCGATTATTCATAAGGAAACCCGCGTATACAGAACATGCTTTTACTTTACTTGATCTTTCAGATGATGATTGTTAGTCAGTGATGCAGAATCAAATAACAGAATCCAGAAACAGTAAAACAGAGCAGAAATCACACACAGAAACACCAGATATAAGGTGGAAACCCAATGTGGGTGAAAACCACCTGCTGCAATTCGTCTCTATCTTTCCTTAAATTAGAAACTTCTGTTTACAATGTACTGGTGCAGTCCTTTACCACTACGCAGGCTGCAACCTGCAG
>APFE030735744.1:0-111510 GCA_000404065.3 Pinus taeda | reverse complement strand
AACTGTAATATACTAACATACATGTTTGGAAAAAAGAAACATAATTTTCTCTTCCTACAAACAATGTTCTAAGTTTCAATGGCCATGTTTGTCAAGATTCTTATAATACACTCTTTCATATTCTTCTATTAGTTTTGATAATATTCCACAACAAAGTTCTTGTAGGTGTTGATATTGACAACGAGTTCTGTTAAGGTAGGAGAGATTAATCTTTTCTCTATAACTTTTGTCAAGCTACCACTTTTTTCAAGTTATCAAATTTCTTTCTTATTCCATAGACTCCAACTAAGAGATAAAAAAAAACACATCAAGTTTGTTAACCCCAACACACCAACAAGTAGCAAGCCCCAACTATATTATATAAGAAAGTATTAGGTATCCCAAAGGCTTGAAGGGGATCTAATTGAAAGAAGTGACCATTGTGAGAATCTTTCCAATCAATATATGAATATGTAAATATAGATTTATTATTATTTTAATTGGAAATATTCAATTAAATGATAAAATTTAATTACGTCTCTCCCAATCTAAATTGCTTATTAGCATAATTCACTACCCTCATAGGTCTCACATTTTTTAACAACGTTGTAACATCTAGCTTAATTTTATTTTTGGTGAACAATCTCCACCTTTTAGGAAAATATGGTGCAGTGGGTCCAACCCCTACATATTATTAGGACAAACTAAGAATAGCACAAAAGATGAAAGGTTGTACAAACCAGCTTATTTTTCAAACAACTAATCCAACATCAGTACCTAAACTTTTTCATGAGGATATCATATTGAGAATGTTTGAAAAATGGTGAGAAATCTTTTGCGAGGGTGATGCAGAAAGACTGATAAGGTTTCATTGTTTTGAATTTTTTTTTGTTAAATCAGAAAAAGTTAAAAACCAATATTAATGGAGATATTGGTATTTTTTACTAAATTTTGTGAAGTGACTAAATGTAGCTTTAACCATTCACCTTAAGATGTTTTTAAAATATAATTTCCTAAGTCTATTTAATATCTTCATTATCATAAAAACCAACCTATATCCATCTTAAGTCCACATCTACCACTCTTAGAGGGATGAAATCTATTTATCCCTCTCGGCACTTGGTAGACCAGGAATTAAGATGGATCTAGGCTGATAGAATTTCCCCTTTAAATAGTCTATGATCACATAAATACCATGGTATTACCATGGGTCAATACCATGGGTTATCATAAACCTGGAGCTTAAAATCTACTATTAGTAATTTATAAAAATTAATATAATTAATAATTGATTTTTTTATTTTTTATTTTAACCAAGTTAAAATGTTTAAGTGACATTAAATTACAAGATCCATTTTTACTCTTGATCTACCAAGCCCCAACATGGATCAAATATTCTTTCACTCTATGCTAATTTTCATATCACGATATTTTATCCCTCTCGGCGCTTAGTAGATCCAGAGTAAAAATGGATCTATGCTGGTTTAATTCCACCCTTTAAATTGGCTACATTCCACATGAATACCATGGGTCAATACCACGTGCCATCCTTTTTTTATTAATACTAATATTAAGGTTAATACTGCTTTTTTGCATGGAGAAATCAAGTTCCTGTTAATCAAGGAATGAATACAAGGCGGGGAACACAGTAATAAATCCCCTCCACCTATCAGCCCATCCGCATTTTGTTACATTAGTATTAATATCCATTCAAAAGCTTTGATAGGTAAAATTCTTCGATAGGAGTTGTTGAGCATTGGAGAAGGTATGTTATTTTCATTTACTTTGTTATATTTTCTTCAAAACTCATAACCTTTTTACATCATGAGCTAGGTATATGACAAAAGAATATGATAAAATCTAGAAGATTTATATGTAATGTGAAATAATTAATAATTACCCTTTTTCTATGCAAAAAGAGGATAAAATGGAAGACTGTCATCCCAAAGGAAAGAACAAGACCAAGTTAAATGGTGTCCCTTTGATAGGGAACCACGTTCAAACAAGGCGATCCAAATTGGAGTGTAACAGCCAAAAAAAGGAAAAGGAGATCTCCAATCGGTGCAAAAGAACAAGAGGATAACTGAGAACTAATAGTTTGGCGAATCCCTCTAGATCCTTTGATCCTGAGGGATCGCTACCTTAACAATCCTATATATTGTTTATATCACCGACTCAGTTGTTATAAGAAGGGGTAGCACTGTTAGCTTGGGTGGAGAAGAACTATTGTTATTTTTATGAAATTCTTCTTGGTACTTGAATTTTGATCATCGGCTCTCTTTGAAGAGCAATTTATTGTAACTTTGTTTAATGTTTTAATGTAAAAACCTTGTTGCCATTCTATTGTTGATTCTGGATTAACCTTAGGCAGTGAGTCCCTGGAGGCTAAGAGCCTAACCCTGCTGGATCACTTCCTCCTGTACCATTATTTCTGATTCATGTGTGATTTGATCTCTTCCATTTATTCTGTTCAGTAATTTGACGTGTTTTACTATTTTACATATCGGCTCTCTTATTTCTACTTGACTAAGTAATATTATTATCTACAACAGGAATGTTATGTTATTCATTCTAGCTCTATATCGCATTGTTATTCCTTTTGACAATTGATATAACATTGTTGTTCCTTACAGATTTCTATTTGATTACAGATTAACAGTGTTGTACATTCCTAAATCGGTACTACTGTATGGTTTATTCTTAGATTGTGATTGTTGTTCATTCCGGATTGTTGTTCCGTTGTGATTGCAATTGTTGTTACTTTATAGCTGTGATTCATGATTATTGTATCGAAACTCAGATTACTGTTCATTTTAACGTTAAGTGTGTTGCATATTTAATCTAGTTTACTATGCAATCATAGTGAATCTAAATTGTTGTTATATGTTTTATTTCTGTAGTCTATTGTTCCATTTTTGTTTATTGTTCAATTCAAAGGTTGTTACTTAATTCCCGTAGGTTATAATTATTGTTGCATTCATTTCCATAGATTAAGGTTTTGTTGTTCAATCCTGTTTATAAAGATAGTTGTTGTTCCATTTCCTATCATTTGAAGTTATCATTGCTTTGGTGTGTAGAAGGTCTGAGACTATAGTAAACATTGACACATGCTGTCTAGTTTCCAGATTGATGATCCTTTTTTTGAGTGCTTATTGATTGCATCAGTTTACAGAGAGAAGAGTTACCATTACTGTACCCTTGACTGATAAATTGTTGTAGCTTTCTAAACACATGATTTTAGTCTTAGGTTTCTTTTGCAAGAAGATTTTATTCTAAGCATCCATTTACTCTTGTATTTAGAGCACTATACTACTAGCATTACTCTAAGAAATGACCACCTCAACTGAGTACACTCTTTGAGATAACAAATCATTCCCAAATTGACAATTAATGCAGGGTAAATAGAGGTGAAAAAGACCCTTTTTACTGCTCGACATTTTGGTGCCATTGCTGGGGAAGAGTGTAGCCATTTGTTTCTTTTCCAGAGTAGTGTAAGAACCTACTAGGAGAGAATTGGGTTTTAAAAACAGAAGGTAAGAACCTACGTGTGGAGCATGTAATAGCCCTACTCCCCTACCCACTTTCTTGCAAATTTGTTGCTATTTTTTTGGGTAGAAATTAGCATTTGATTTTTGTGCATGACTAGGCAGAAAAAGACCCTTTTTACTGCTCGACAAGAGTTACCCCCTGCCCAATTCATAAGTAATGGAGGGAGAGGGAGAGGGGAGAGAGAGTGCACTCAACCTTGCGTTGTCGAGGGAGTTAGAGAGAATTCCTCAACTAAGCAAGCCAGCGGACAAAGCCATCCATTGAATAATTTGGCCCATGGTATTTGGCCCATAGTATTTGGCCCATAGGCTTCACCTAAATATAACACATTTCTTTAGTGTTCGTAAATATAAGGTGACTTATGGAGTAACTATAAAAAAATGTTTTATTTATTTAGCATAACTCTCGTTTACTTATATTTTTATTAATTTACCATACCTCTTTTTTTTATTTTTTAACAAAGCCAGTTGCTGATTATATTCCAAAACGATTTGGGAGACTAAGCTCCTGAGTTACATGATTGATGTCCATAGGCTGAGCTTGGAGGTTGATTGAGATACAAAATTCTCCTAAGCTATTGTCATTTCTGACTTGAAGGAAACAAATGCAAGTAAATATTTTGACAAACTGAGATAAAAGAAGACAAAATTTGTGGTACATCCTAGTCTATATTGATATGGCTAATCTAGCGAGCAGTGGATTCATCTGGTTTGCTATCCACTTCGGCGTTCTTGAAGCTTGATAAGCTAGTGCTGGGTGTATTACGTTTCTCCAACATGTATTTGAGTATTTTGATTGAATCTTGAGTGTGGCCACACCGATTGGCTAGATCGTTGAACTACTCCTAGTGCAAGGAGACCCTATCAAGGAAAATATTAAGATTAGCTTCATATTTTTTGTTGGTAATTCGAGCATTTGTGTCAATTTTCGCATCCAGAATTCTTTGGTCTGCTCTAATTTGTTCCAACTCCGCCTGGAGGTCTGCACAATGTAAACAATCTTCGCTCCGAGCCATCTTTGAGTCCATAGAACTGTCATGTTGCTGAGTGGAGTGCAGGGACCTACTACGCTGACAAGGGTCTAAATCTGTCGTTGAAACAGAGTTGGAGCTGGGACTATAGACAATCATAGAAATAGTGGAGAGTGAGAGGTAAACTTTTGGGGCTGAGAGAGGAGTGCCAAGAGGACTGGCGTTGTAGGAAACATGAATAGAGCAAGCTGAGGAGCAGCTAGAGAAGAGGGAGATAATAGAGGCAACTGAAAATTTTCTATTGAAAAGAAGGCAGAAAATAAGCGCAAGTGCTCGGGACCTCAGCTACTGACTTCTGAAATGCAAAAAGGGGAGCGAATTAATGGGAAGCGAATTAATGAAGAATGGTATGGAGAGTAGGGGTCGGCTATAGTGAGTAGGAATAGAATCCACGATTAGAATGGAGATGAGGTCAAGAGAAACGATGATTAGAGGAACTAGAGGGAGGTAGAGGAAACCTTTCAGGGAAGAAGAAGAACAGCGAGGGAGACTGGCACAGTAGGGGGTAATGAAATCGAGAGTTGAGGAGCAGCAAGAGAAGAGAGAAATCACTGAGGTGAAAGAGAACTCTCTGCTAAATAATCCAGGGGGTCAATGTCTCAACACCAGAACACTGAAATGTGGGATGGGAAGCAGGTTTATGAAGAGCGAGTCACAGGAGGGGTAGGACAAGATCACTAGGAGTAGGAGGGAAAGGTCATGGAGATCACGAAGGTGACCTGAAATTGAGAGGGCAAAGGTGGCAGCAGGATTATGGGCCAAAAGAATTCAATGATAGAGAATTGGTAGAATCGGGATTGTGTTGGATCCTGTCAGGATACTCCTTGAGGGTGTTGCGGGTGTCAGATTTGGAAGAACTATCACAGGTCATGTGAGAAATCAAGGAAGATGATGGTGGTATTCCACATTGTTGCAAAGGCGATTCCCTTTAGATCTGTTGTATGCTTGGGTGACACATTTTTTGGCTTCCTTGTTGAAGGCACAGAGAACATGGAAGAACCGAAGGTCCCAATTTTGGTGGATTAAGTCTTGGCATCTGCTTATTATTTTGTTGGATGAATATATTGGAAGCTTTATGCTTGCTCATCATCAGGCTAATAATGGCAACGGAATCTCCAAAAACCATTACGTTGTTGATGCCAAGGTTTTGGAGTTGGACAAGACCTTGATAGAGCGCAAGCGCTTCTTCTCTGTTATTAGATAGAGATCCCAATCCCCACTCAAAGGTTGCTATGGGATAGCCATTGGGATTGTATATAACTCCCACAACTCCTGCCACTCCCGGATTGGATTTGGAAGCTCCATCAAAGAAGAGGGAGTGGGAATTACTGTTCCGAAGCCAATCTAAGAATTTATCCTATTCTACTCTAATTTCCAACTGTGACTAGATATGCTTGAATGATGACTATAGATATTTGTTGTTTGTATGCCCCTATTGTTGTCTATCAAGATACTGATGAAATCTCTTTCTTCGACACAAAGAATGGCAAAATCAATTTTCTTTGTGTTCTTGGCAGCGATAGTTTTAGACACTAGACTCTTCACTTTGCTGCATAGGTGCCTAGTGATGGTCTCTTGGTCTTTGAAAATCTTGTGGTTCCTAGAAAACCAAATTTTCCATGGGAGAGAATAGGGTAGAACATCCCACACCCTTTTAGCTATGTTGTTTTTCTTATGCTGCCATGGGTAGCTCTTCTTCCATTTTCTTAAGTTCTCACAAATGGGATGTTGTGGGTTCCAAGTGAGAGGGCCAGAAGGGGAGATACCATTCCAACAAGAGATTGCAAAGGGGCATGAGATGAATAGGTGTTGGATAGTTTCTTCTACCCCTTGATAGTTTGGGCATCGGGAGGGTCCAACTATACCACTCTTTTACAAATTATCTGAAGTAAGGATTTTCCCTTTTAGGAGGGTCCAAATGAAAAATTTTACTTTGGGGATGGCCTCAGACTTCCAAATGGTTTTCCAGTGCATCCAAGGAGGAGCAGGATAGTCCGTGTTGCACAAATAATGATGGTTATCTTGAATTGTGTATCTAGAACCTGTGGGGTCCCATCGAAAGCCATCAATGCCATTTTTGATAATTGGTACAATGTTGTGGAGATGAACCTGAAGACTATCGATGCTCTTTTTGAGATTTCTAGGAATGGGAGGGAAGCTCCATCCATTCTAAGCTTATGAATCTATGTCCCATTGTGAAATTTGATCCAATTAATGTATTCCTTTGTTATGCAGGAAGAGGATAATTTGATCCATACTTGGATGACTGCTAATAGGATGGTTCCCCATAATCGTGTCTGCTCCAATTTTGATTTTGTTGCCACCTTTGGGAACCTTATAGATATTTTATGCCATGAAGGGGATAAATTTTTTGCAAAGTTTCCATACTTTTGTGCTACTTCTAGTGGGTATTTCGCTTTCTAATAGCTATTGCCTTGGGTTGCTGAGATATTTGGCTTCAAGGACTCGTTTCCACCAAGCTTGTTGTTCATCAATTAATATCCATACTATCTTGCCTCCAAAGGCCAAGTTTGTAAGTTTAGGAGATCTGATTCCAAGTCCTCTACATTCTTCACGTTGGATAACTTGCTTCCAGTTAACCAAGTTGAATTTCTTCTTTCTATTTTTCCCTCCTTTCCAAAGGAAATGCCTGAGAATACTTTCCATTTTTCTATGAAAAGTGGTTGGATCCTGTATAAGAGTGAATTGGTAAAGAGGGAGAGAAGCGAGACCAAATTTGAGGAGAACCAATCAACCTACTGGATTAGGCCAAGTGGATCCCCATTGCTAAACTATTCTTTTAACTTATCAAGTCTTGTATCCCAGATTTCAGCTCTTGTGGGTCCTATACTCATAGGCATTCCCAAATAGTTGAAGTTATCCTAGTTTAGCTTGCAAGGAAAACCAAAGATGTTGGCTATGTTACGAAGAGTTTGGATTGATCCATGCCAACCATATATGCAGCTTTCTAAATGATTGATCATGTGTCCTAAATATCTCATGTCAGAAGAGCTTTGAATCTTCGAGCAATAATTACAAACGCTCCTCCTATTAACAGGGTGTCATCAACAAATTGGGAATGGTTGATGTTTTTGACTCCATCTTCGTATTTTATGCCAGTAATTAGACTTTCCTACCTCTTGTGGTCAAGGGTACTACTGAAGGATTCAACCATCAGGATAAACAAGTAGGGGGAGAGTGGACAGCCTTGCCTCAGTCCTCTTCAAGACTGAAAGGAAGGATTGGGCCTGCCATTAACAAGGGGAGAGAACCAAGGTCCAGCGATACAAGCTCTAATGGGATCAAGAAATGGAGTAGCAAAGCCCATTTTTTGAAGAACAACAATCAGAAAAGAGTGCCTGACCCTATCAAAGGCATTCGCCAATTCTAGTTTCAGGATGAATCCCTTTTCGTTCCTGGTATGGCTAGAGTGGATTGCTTCTTGAACAAGGAGAATGGAGTCTGATATTTTCCTATTTGCCATGAATCCACCTTGGTTTTCAGATATGAGCATGGGCAGCAAAGGCATAACGCGGGACGCAAGGATTTTAGTAAAAAATTTATATGAGGAGCTGCAAAGGGATATGGTACGGAAACGAGAGAAGTTGGTGGGATGGTTCTCCTTGGGTATGAGGGATAGGTGGGTTGAGTTTGTGTAATCTCCCATTTTTTTCTTGCGTTGAATCCACTTCATTAGTTTGCTGAGGTCTTTTTTAACAGTTTCCCAATGCACTCTATAGAAGCAAATTGGGAAGCCATCTGGCCCTGGAGCTTTGTCTGGATGGAGGTCCCAGATGGCTTGTTTTATTTCTTCTTCCTCTATCTCTTTGTTTAAACTTTCATTTATTTCAGCAGTGATCTTATTTGACAGATGTTACAAAAGATCTGCATAATCTTCTTCTTCTACTTTTTTAGTTAGGATTTCTTTATAGTGATCTGAAGCGGCTTGTTTGATGGCAACTTGGCTGATTTGCTGATTGCCTTCACTCTCTATGATAGATGTAATGCCATTTCTTATTTTCTGAACTGTAGCTTGTTTGTGGAAAAAATTCGTGTTTCTGTCCCCGCCCTTCAACCACAGCTGTCTCGACTTAATTTGCCATTTCTATTCCTCTTCTATTCTGATGCTATAAAGCTAGCTGTAGAGGTTGTCTTCCTGATTTTTGTCTACCTTTTGGTATTCTCGCTTTTCCATTGTGTTATAAATTTCTTCTAACTTAGCTTTTGCATCTCTTTGCTTCATTTCTAGCTCTTTGTTGTGGGTTTTTGCCTAATCCTTAAGAGCATATTTTACATTTTTGAGTTTACTTTCCCTAATGAAACTTGGAGAGCCTTCAATGCGTTGTCGCCAGGTTTGGTGAATAAGATCTTTAGCTACTGCGTTATCATTCCATAGAGGGATGTATTTGAAGGCAAGAGGTCCCGAAGGGTAGTGGGGTTCGAGGATCAATGTGGTAGGGTAGTGATCTAAGGTTGCGAAAGGAAGAATGGAGGCATAAAAGCAGAGAAGGTGGAAAGAAGGGTTATGCTCACCAAAATTTGGTCTAATATTTCCATGATGTTACTTTTCCCCAACCTATGATTATTCGAGGTGAATTTGTAGTTCTTTGGAATTATATCTACAAGATCACCATACTGCATTATATTTTCCAATTGATTTCTAGAAGGATCTAGGGAGAAGCTACCTCCTTGTTTCTCATTAGAATGCAAAACGAGGTTTAAATCTCCCCATAGAATAATGTTGCTATTATCTTCTTCCGCTATATTAGTGTTGAGAGAGACCCAACATTGCTCCTTATCTCTATAATGATTTGGTGCATAGACATTGTAAATAACTATCTATTGGTTGCTCAAGTTGTTCTTCAATACAGTCTTTATCCACTGCTGATTTACTATTTATGTTGTGTTGCTCCAATTAATTTGATGCCAAAGCATAGAAATTCCCCCAGAGGCTCCTCTAGAATCCGAATCACATACTTTATATTGTTTTTGTTGTGAAATGATTTTGCTCATTTCTAGTTGTCCCTTCCTTGTTTCTTGAACTAATACAATTTCTGGTTTCTCTTGATTTATTAGGCTTTTAAGGAATTTTCTTTGGAAGGTTGCCCTAATCCCTTGTTATTCCATGAAAGGACTTTCGTCATTTCAAATTAAGGTTGTCGGGATTTGCTCTCCCTCCCTGGTACTTGTTTACTAAATCCTTGTCTATTTGTCCTAAAATGTAGGACTCTATGGGGTTCTGAATGCCCATTGCTATATCCTTTTGGAAATTTTCATCTTTGTGTTGTTTTGATGACTTTCTTCTAGGTTTATTTTGATTTTTGAGAGTAGCACCGTGATCTTTAGAATTGCTTCTGGTGATACTGGGTGGGGGTGGGTCAAGTGAGAAGGAGGAAGAGATGATAAGAGGGAGAGGGGATTCTGAAGGATCGGATTGGATCACGGGAGTAGGAGTATCTTCAGGAGGGGAGAGGATGTGGAAGGGGTTGGAGGAAGGAGAAGAGGGTTGAGGATCAGGCTGGAAACCAGGGTTAAGGGAAGGGAGGGATGAGGAGGAAGGGGGATTAGGAGGATTTGGAGGAGGAAGAGAAGAAGGACCGGCTTCAGGGTTTGGTTTGGGGTTAGGGGCAACTTTCTTTTTTTTTTACTATTTCCCATTTCTCTTCTTGTGGAGTGTTTTCTACACCAATTAGTTTAGTACAACAATTAGAAAAATGGTTGTATTCATGACATACCTTGCATTTGAATGGAACCTTCTCGTAATCTAGTTGCTAAATGTGAGTCCAATCATCTACCTTGAGTTTGATGGCTTCTCGCAGTCCTTTGCCGAGATCGACTTCTACATAGATGCGAGCACAAGCCTACATATTGTCCTTAGGTTCACTTCGGTCAATGTATTTTCCTATAGCATTTCCAATAGCACAATTGATTCATTTCCCCAGCAATGAAGGTGAATATGAGGAAGTCGAACCCAGACAAGAATAACACTATGGATGTCCAATTCTGGATGAAAATCCGAAGTCCACTTGTTAAGATTTAATCCTCTTGAATCCATGAAATAGGGTCCATTTCAGAAGATTAGGTCCTCATCTTCTTTTGTTCCAAAGTGGAAGGTGAAATACCCTTTCCCACAAAATATAATGGAGATTTTCCCTTGAGTTTTATCAGACCAGTTCCTTTCCACCCATCTTTGCATTGTTTTTGGTGATGGCCAGAGTCCAGTAAATTCCCTAATGAGTCCATGTTCTGCTAATGCAAGGGCAGCCATGCGAGACAAGGTTGGAGGTAAGTTTACTTCTTGCAAACCATCCAGTTTTTTCATAAATTTAGAGATAGTAGGGCGGGGTCTCTGAGGTGGTAATGATCTGACCAAAGTAGAGAAGACCTGCTAAAGAGTGGCCTCCTTTGGTGGAGCCTCCAGAGGGGCCATGCCAAGAGATCGAAGGCCATAGCAGATATCGTTAACGATGGAAACCTAGCAGAGCACGCCCGAGGAAAAAATATTGCCTGCATTTGTTTTTAGTTGTTACTTCATTATTGCTTACCGTACCTCTTTTACAAATATGGTACTTGGCCCATAGGGTTCACTTAAATAAAACCTCTTTTTTGAGCCTTCTTAAATAGAAAGAGGGTTATGGACTAAATATAAAAAGAGGTTTTATTTATTTACCATACCTTTAGTTTATTTATATTTTTATTTATTTACCATACCTTTGGAGTAACTATGGAACGAGGTTTTATTTATTTACCATACCTCCAGAGTATTTATATTTTTGTTTATTTACACCTGTGTTTGTAAATATAAGGCGACTTATGGCGTAAATATAAAAAAATGTTTTATTTATTTACCATACTTCTTGTTTATTTATGTTTTTATTAATTTATCATACCTCTTTTATAAATATGGTATTAGGCCCATAGGATTCACCTAAATAAAACCTATTTTTTGAGCCTTTTTAAATAGAAAGAGGGCTATGGACTAACACATTAAAATGGACAATATGGAAATAATGATTTTGAACCACATTTTTAATTACATATACATGAATATATTAACCTAAGTCAAGTCCAAATGCAAGTCAAATAGGATGGGGATTTGATGAATCTAGGTTTAGTGCTCCCCTACCTATGGCTCAATGATTGGGGCCTGCATCGATGGACCCACATCATAATTGCCTCTAAACCTAACATCCCACTCATGTCTCCACATAACAAAAACATCAACGACACTTTGCATATGGGAATGTGTACACAATGGCAAGGAAAAATTATAATTAGTCTAAAAATTAATTAGCTTATATGTGTAACTTAAGAAAATAAAATGTTGAAATCTTAGGAATAATTGTTTTTTACCTCAACTTCTAGTCCATGTGGTTGTGCATGGTGACTCTCCTCCATATTAGTGATCATATTAGGTGGAGGTCGAGGGTTGAGGAGAATCCATGGAAACATACTCTGGTCAAGAATGGCTTATCTGCTAAATTTCCCCCTAGGATGACCTCATAAGCTCATCCACGTAGTTGGGATGTGTCTAATCATGAAATTATTAATATGAATACACTTTAATACGAACTAAAAGTTAATATAAATATTTATGCATAATTTTACAATTATAATCATTAGATCTTATATATATATATATATACGTACCTAGTCTGTGCCAAGAGGTTGTGCACCCTCTAAGTCTCACGAATGATATCATGATACATACATGTATATGCCAAAAGTTGGTCAACAGCTAAACTTGCAAGAAATTTATCATCATATAATAGCACTAGCAAGTCACATGGAAATAGTGGTGGTTGATGAGCACGAGTAATGCAGTAAGAATGCTACAACTCCTAGGGTTACCAACTTTACTTTATCAACCCAAGACTCGTACAAACATGGAGGTGACAATGTTGTATACACAAGTAAATGTGATGGGCCTGCTCTTTGTCGCTGCTAAGCTGGCAATCGATAACTAAGTTTTCAAACCAGAATTCTGTTGATTCAGAATAATCTTGATTACCAATGGGGAAAGGAGAAATCTACACTAAAAGAAATTTTGTCTACTGTAGTAAGGAAAAAGACTGAAATCAAATGCTTAAACACACCATTCTTCTAACTAACTACAAAGAGGATTTGCTTCAAAAGAATGATAAATTAACATGTATGCAATCCTATTGTTCTAGGTATGCAAATTAAAACATAAAACATTCTACCATTGTGCATATAAATGAATAAAATAACTTTGTTTTTCTTTTTGTCTTTTTTGTGTGAAAGTGTGAAAGCTAACTTCTTTTGGTGATGTGGCAGATGGCTTAGGGATGATGACGAATGGTAAGAAGGCTTGGGAGAGAAATAGGGGTCCTTTTGTATCTTCCTAGGGGTTTTTTTCACAATTCAGCCTTAAAACTGGTGACTACAAGTCAACCTATAGGATGTCCTAATGCGCTCTACGGGATGTCTTGAATTCCCACAAGATCCTGTGTATTGCTACAGGATACAACTAAGAGAAACATGATGGATGTTGAAGGTGATGGAAGGCTTAGGGAAGGCGGATGGTGGATTGAATAAGGCAAGCGAGTGCCTAGGACTCCTTCAAAGCTCAAAATCAGAGTTGTGAGATGTTTGGATTTTCTCAACAAGCTTGGAGAAGTACTCTTGTGAAATGATGAAATTGTTGAGGGTTTTAGTGAAAGAAAGTGATGATCATCAATGGATGAAGTTGGGATGAGGTTGTTAATCATGACATCTCTGTGTACTATTGAAACTCATACACTGCATCAAAGATTGACATTTATCCATAAATCATGTAAACAATAAGGATTTCGATTAACTAAGGAAAACAAATTTTCATGAGCTAGCTACCTATTTCATGCATGGGAAGAACTTGCAGAATAATATGAAACATTGATGAGATCTAATGTGAGAATGAAGATGGAATAAATTATAACTAAATCCTATTCTTGTAAACTAATCAAATGTTGGCCTAAGTAACATAAAACCCTAAATTCCATGAGAGACTAGAATTCTATCTTTTTACGGCCACATAGGAGTTTTTTCCTCAAACCTTGATCCCTGAAGGGAGGAGTGAGGCCAATCCACCTATTAAAAAGTTTTTATATTACTTTATCCCTTCTAAGCTACTACTAAATTAAGGCACAAATGGAAGCAAACTAATTAAATCCACAACTATTTGCAGTGAAATATTATGCTAAAGACAATTCAACTATGAAATCAAGTAAACATACAAATACAAGAAGAGGAGCCTTTGCTTCTAGGGTTGGGCCCTAACACAAGAGCTTCAACCTTCTGATTCAACTCAGTGGTTGATCAAGGAAATGCTCATTCTCATTATCAAATCAGAGAATTACATAACAATGTCTTCCACAAGTCTTGAACTCAAAAACGACCAGTGTTTTTACAACAAGAATTTGAATCTTAATGAAGCTCTAGGCCTCTTTATTTATACAACTGAATTCTCCAATTACTTTCTTAATTCTATGGAGGCTTGGCTCCTAAAACCGAGATAAATTGACTCTTTAACTTCCACTTGCTCAATTGCCTTTTGATCTCCGTGACTTGGTTGCTTGTACTCTGAGCTAGTGTGATTGATGGAGGAATATTTGAATGAGCGAGGAGTAAATGAGGAGGATCTACCTCCTACAATCTCTCCTCCTTGTCTCATTCGAGTTTTAGCCCTTAATTAGCCAAAATTTCCATGTTGATATCTCAAAAACCTACAATCAATGCACATTAGTCAACTCAGCATAATATCTCACTTTGACTCATCTCATTAAGCAAAATACAATCAAAATATGTAATAAATTATGAGAAGAGTTGATTTGAATAAGCTAGGAGGTGTATTAATGGTCCACATAGTTACCCAATTATGAGGCTCATCATCACCCCCTACTGGAATTCGTGCTCATCCTCTGAGCAACTCAATCTATATCCATGTCTTCCATTGCTCTAGTGGCCTCCTTGACATCCCATGGTTCTGCAGTAGTTTCCTCTTCCTGTGCATAGAATCCTTCCTTCCTCTCTATCTCCTCCCATTGTTTTATTTCTTCCTCTTCCTTTCCTCATTCCAAAACTCCTAAGAGTAGTGGTGGACTAGATCTCAAGCCAATCCAATTGACTTTGAGTCTTTGGAGAGCTTGCTTGTACATGGGTGTCATGTTCAGTGTTTTTCACATTCTCTCAGGAGAATGGTACTTTCTGATTTTCAAGCTATAGGGCAAAGTTTTCCATCTCCTTTGGCAAGCTTGCATGCTGTCATCTCCTAACAGTGTGAACATGTCCTCAAAGTGTGTGATTTCTTGATCTTGGGCAGCAAGGTACATAGGTGCAAGTTTAGGGTCATTTGCATTCAAGTTATGTGTGTTGATGAAAACCATTAGATTTGATTGCTCATCTCTTATCTTGAGGGGTTCTGTTTCTTCCCTTGCAATTACTTTCTTCATTTCTATAGCCCTTGCTTCCTCATGATTCATCCTTGATGCCAAAGCCATCAACTGTAAGTCTCCTAGTTTTGAATTAGGGTCCCACACATTCAGATCAGTCAAGGAAAAGTTTTGGAGCTAAAACTCAGACATTTTACCTCTATCCCCCAATGTGCTTTGATCACAAATATCAATGAATTGTCTATAATTCTGGAATGGCATAGTGCCTCTCTGTGCTAAAGTCTTGTTTTGGAACTGCAACCACTGTTCCTTAAAATACAATGCATAGGACTTAGCTAGAATCCTAGACTGGATTGCCTCTAAGGGTAGACTGGCCATGGATGCCAATTGATTCTATCTCTCTTGTAGCTATCCCCTTAACTATGCATTTTTTACCTCCAACTGGGATTTCATCATTACCTCTCTATCCCACATGTTGCTTAGTTCTTTTCCCATCTCTTTAACTTTTTCCTCCATGTGGTCTATGTCCTCCACTCATTTAGATTTGGAAATTTGCATCCACATATGTGTACTTGCCCTTTATTTCTCAAGCTCAAAGAATAAGGGGATGGAAAAATTATGTTGAATGACCCTACCCCCTTCAATATATCTATAGTATGAGTCAAGGTTAGATTGAGGACTAGGTTCCCTCGGCTTTGGATCCTCCTTCTTTGTTTCTTGCTACATACTCCCTTCTTTTCCAGTTTTTGAGTTTCTTGTAGGTTTGCAGAGTTTGTTGTAGGATTGCCTCTGCTTCTTGTAGGTCCTTCTATGTCTCCTGTAGGAGGAATTTTCCTCTCGATTGGGTAGATCTAATGACAACCCACCTAACATAAGTGATAGGAGACTTGGGGAGGCTTGTCCTAATGATCCTTCTCCTTGAATTTTCATGAGGACCTATATTTTCCTATTGTTTTGGTGAGTCTTCAATGACAATAGAAACTTTGGTGGGAGTTTGAGGTTTGCCTTGCCTTATTCATGTACTTTTTCTTGTCCTAAAGTACAATGGAGTTTGTCTCTATCTCTTCCCATTTTGCCTCATAGGGGTACTAAGGGCAGTGACGGCAGTTGTTGCCTCTTTCTCTATGGGTTCTGGAGATAACCTCGGTGATTCCTCCCCTTCTTTACCTTTCATTCTAGACCTTTGTTCTTCCTTTTCTTTTGTCTCACCTTTTCCATTTTCATTTTCACTCTTGTCTTTCTCCTTTTCTTCTCCCTCTAGTTCCTCACTCTGGTCATCAATTTCCTCCTTTGCATATTCTTATGTCTCTTCACCACTTTCCTTCTCCTTTTATTCCTCTTCTTCCTCCTCTATTTACTCTCCATCCCTCTTTGTTTCTTCTTCATCCCTTTCACTAACAGTGGGGTTTTTGTCATGCTCAAGGGCTTTTATGTCTCTCTATCTCCATGTCTCTGAAAGTTTCCCATGTCATAGGGAGTCTTAAGTATTGGAGGGAATCTTCTATGATAAGTCTAATCAACCCATGATGGGCTACATATTGATGGTTTCCTTCTTTCACCTGAATGCTCATATCTATCATTGATTTAAGAAGGAAGTAGGGTATGTTGAGTCTGTTTTGAGGAGGTGTGTCTACTCCAAACCTCAACTCTTGGAGAAGCATAAAGTGGTATCCATATACCACACTATACTTACCTTCACATGATATATAATTAATAAGGTGGTAGCTAATTTCATTCCAAGGATATGGTATGCTTGCTCTTATGACCCCATTTTTGTCTTATGTTTCCTCCTCTCCTTCTAAAAATAATTTCTTCTTTGCAATTTGGCTGTTACCCTTATCCTCCTTTCTCCAAGGCATCCCTAAAGGAAGGCCAGTGATTCTGCCTTTAATTTCAAGGGTGAGTTCTATAGAGAAACCTTTCTCCACAGCAATGTCATGAGCCCTAGTCAGTGGAATGAGGTAGAGAGAAAAGTCTCTGTCCACTTCATCATCATATCCCCTCCATTTTCAAAGAAACCCATCCAATTCTGCCTTGTGAATATCTCTAGGACAAGAGGGTGCTAATGGATCCTCACTGTGTTTATGGGTTCTCCCTCATTAAACCCCCCTATCATTTTTCTTATGGATGAAGGGTTGTATATGTATGATACCAAATTTAATGGATGAGGAATTTTCAATGAAAATTCTATGTATACAATTCCCCTTTACTGCAATCTTTTTCAACAAAATAGAAGGCTTTTCTCTATGTTCTTTAACTTGGAAATTGTGGGAAGGTTAAGCTCCTACCTCCTTGTCATTGTCTGATGATGCCACCCTCTATTTTTCTCTTTCAAAACTTCTCACTACCAATCCTGTAGGTGATTTTCTGTATCTTGTAGGGTCTCCTTTAGGATCTTGTAGGATTTCCTATAGGATCCTGTAGGTGCTCCTGCGCTAGAAAATGATCGTTTCCATTCTTGTAGACTGCTTCAAAGCCGAGAAAACTTTTCTAGTGTGTAGCCTTGAGAATGTGAATGCCTCTATGCATGAGAATCAATGTTTTATCTCCTCATATGCGTGATTTGAGTGTGGTGGTGTGCTGGTAGCTGAGGTATGAGTATCTATTTTTGGACTGTTGGTCCCACTATCAAATCACCATTCTCCTTACCTTGTAATCAACTCCCACTTCGGGCATCTGTAGCTTAACCACTTTCGACCTCATCACTCCTTTTCCTTGACTTGACTGTTGCCACGTGTGTAAGGACTAATTGTCTTCTCCTTGTTGACTGAGCGAAGGTGGCCAAGTTAACTAGCCACCTTTTTCTTATGAAACAAACTCTTTCAGAACTTTTACATGTCTGATAATATCATCCTAATGAGAGATTGGAAGCAAGATACATACCTGTGGTAATGGTACCTTGATGTTGTTTGTTTGAAGAGTGAAGTCCTTGTTGTGTATTTGCTACATGTGTTTCTCAATTTTTTTTTTTTATTGTCATCTAATGTTTTTCTTTGATGTGCAGGTACTAAATGGTGATGTTGTTGATCCTGATGCTGGTGCTAAGCTCTGGAGGAGCTTCTTTGACATCTCTATCTCCATGATGGTGTTGACTACAACCTGTGGCTTTTTATTTTGTGGGATAAGCTGCTACAAGATTTCCTATAGCTGTCTCTCCCTGTTACGGGTCTATTTGGGCACATCATTCCCGACAATCAGATTAGTGTAGAAAAGGTTAATCAAACCCTAATTCGGTTCCTACATGCCCTAGACATGCCACCTCATTGAATTCTTTCATCCATCAGAATTTCCTGACTTCGAACCCTGCTGAAGTGCTTCCTTGGGTCACCAGCGCACCCCTTGCCAGGGGTAAGTGCTCTACATAGCAGGTAGCCCCATTCAAGGCTATGTTGCAACACTCAATCTTGTGTTGGGCGAGAATCCTTGAAATGTTCATTGGATCCTGAGTATGTTCCTCCTTTCTAGAGCCTTCTAGAAGGAACCCAACCCATATCCTATCAAGGTGAGCTCAACTTAGGATATCTTTGGATCATCTAATCCTCTATCCTATCATCCCTTTGAACATGGAAAATAATCATCCAATTATGGAAAACCATTCAATGCCATATTAATGCCAAAAGCACTTATATTCATCTATAAATTAGCCTCACATCATAGAGCCAATGAGCTTGGATATTATAGAGAAATATTGTTGCTTATGAGATATGTTATGATGTTGTATTGATGTTGCTATTTGTGTGATGGAGGCTTGGACTAAGTTGGATGAGTGACACAAGATTTAACCACATTGGGTGTAACTTCTCCTTCTATCAATCAATAAAGTTGTTTGTTCCCTTTCCAATACTTTGTCTATATCTATGATGAATGCATGTTCAAATATTGTCGATTCCATTTGTTTACAATAAATAGATCACATGCTTTGATTGTTCTCGTCTTACGTTTATGTTGGCAGGTACCAATTGAGCGAATTCAATTTGAGCGGGAGTGATGGGAACAACTCAAAGGAGATCAAAGAAAGTGAAGGATCACAAGTAGGTTCTTTTATATTATCTGTTTATTGTAGGAAAAGGTTAAACATCTTTACTTCAGTTGTTCTAAGTGTAGCTACCCACTTAGGGAAGATCTGATTATTTGTAGGTATAAATTCATATAACAAATTGGCGACCATACTGGGGAATGACCATCATTCATGGTAGTTATCCCTTGTCTCAGTAGCACTAATAGACTTTGCTTGAGTTCATTTACCTATATTCAATCATTTTGAAGCTTGTTTCATCAAAATGTGTTCTTATTTGTGTGATGATAGTGCTATTTGGCATCAACGCATTGTTGTTCTTGACACAATGCTCTGCAGAGCAACCTTAGCCTAGAGACATTGCTATCCAATGTACAGCCACCCACTCAAGGCTTCGCTAGTCCCTGTCAGGCTAAAAACACATCCTTTTGCTTGATTTTTTCCAAACAGTTTCACATCTTGTTTGCTGAATGGGAAATGTTTCTCTGTCCCTAAAGTCCAAATTAGCATTTCTTTTCCATGCCCACTTTGGCTTTGTTTGTTCAATGTTTCTTTATGTTTTCTTTATCATTGTTGAATTAATCCCAAAGTTAGCTTACATTGATTAGTCTTCACTTTTCTGAAAAAAGAATTGTCATAAAGTCTTCATTTCTTTGAAAATGAAACTGTCATAAAGTCTTCATTTCTTGTGAAAAGAATTAATTGATCATTTGTGCATTTTGTTTCTTTATGTTCATCTAAACATTAAAGGAATGAAAAGAAAAACATGCATAATGCATTTAGAAGTTTGTGTGTGCTTGTAGGAATGGTATAGAGAAAGTTGCATTAGATGTCCTCTATACTCTTTGTTTAGAGATTTTAATTTCTCTATCCCTTTTAGTTACGGATTTCATTGTTTAAATCAAATGAAAATAATATTTCCCATCATAGATGCATTCTAGGAGTTTCAGAAACATCACATAATGAACTTGAAAGGCAAACTTTTAAACAAGATCAACTAAAATTTATCTCAATTAACCTAATGGAGCATTGTAACTTAACGCATAACATTTATAGGTCTAGGCTAGAGACATGTTTCGACATCGTTAAACATAGTAGCTATTCCAAGTGTGATTCCTCATTCCACGTACGTAAGTATATCGTAGTTCATCCATATACTTTTGAGTATATCGAGCAGTGTTAGAGTACGAAAAGTGTAAGGGAATGCTCTCGCTAAGCGATTTCACATTAGACAACGCTAACATGGATTGGGCCTCCACATATTTTTGAGAATATTTGGGAGGACTACATTAGGTTGCTATCCATCCATAAGTAACTGAGTCAGCTGCCTTGTATACTGTGATACACTAAAAAAAACATTCAAGGAGATTACCTTCATGTATGTTAAGTCCTTGGCTCCTCCGAGGCAGTATATTGCAGTTCACATTTACTTGGTAATTCTTTGCCTATATTACACTCCTTTTGTTTATTTATTTTTATAATAAAATCAATCAACAATTGTGGAAGAAAATCAACCTTTACCCTGTTGTTTGCATAGGATAGCAAGTAAACCACCTTTATCGCCTGAAGCTACACCTAGTCAACGAAAGCGTTCTCATTTAACTGAGTCCAGTACATCACAAACTTTTGGTTCTTCAATTGATTTACTAGAGTCACCTAGACTGGTATGTACTGCAATTCCAGTTACTCCTACTATTATTGGTTTATCTGCTACTGAAGCCGAACCTTTACAATTACCTGAGGACATTCAAAGTGAACTTAGTGAAACAGTAACTAAATTTATTCAAGTAGAATTTGATCCAAAACCTATCATAGTTCAACAAAAAGTTACTTCTGAGCAAGAAGTTGATCAAGAAATTCATCTTGAATCCATTTTTCTTTTACTAGAACAATTGGATCCCGAAGTTGAACAACTAGAAGTTGTTACCATAATGGAAGATGATTGATTGGCTTATCCTTAGACTTATTTAACTGTGGGGACTTATCCTTTACCGTAGATTCAAACACCTGAAATTTATTACAGACCTGATCGTGAAATCCTTCCACCCAGTTTGATTGCTATTGAAGAGGAATTTGAAGAAGAAACTTCACCTAGAATTCCAACTCATTTTGGACCAGGGCTTTATCTTTATCCTTCTTTCCCTCTGTTAGCTTATAATACTCCTCTTGATCATATTTACTTTCAAACTCCCGTAGATTCATTATGACATATATTTTGTCATTTGAGTATGGCTGAAACAACATCCCAGACTGTATCATTTGTTACAGCGACGACAACATCTACTATCACTACTTCTTTGATGTTAACCGCAACACCTGAATGACATCTATATGGTGGTTCATCCGTCCCACAGGGTTACCAATCATTATGTGGAACTCACTTCGATATTTCTTCTAGTCCATGGTCTTCACCCATGTTGTCCATAGGAATTTTACCTGGTTATTCACTTTCGAATACTGAACAGTTTGATCCATCAATTCAATATCAAGCAAGTTCATCTAGTTACCATCCAATGTATCCACTTAACACTGGATTACCTCCATACGCAGAACAATATGCCCAAATCTTCTTATTCTCCATACTTTGGAGGGCCACCATATGGAAGCATAGCATCATCTTTAGGTCCAACTTATTCTAGAATGACTGTTTTTCAATGGCAGCCTACAATGTGTGTTCAACTAAGGCTTGTGTATCCATCACAACCAATACAACCTGTTTCATCCATACATACTATGCCTGTCATTACAACTTTACCACAGTCGCAAGCTTAGTTGATTGTATCTCAATCTTTGCAATCTGGTCCTTCAACCTCTTATCCAGAAGTTTTAGGTCTACAGGCTTAGTTCTCAAGCCATTTTACGACAACCATTTGTGTCTGGAATCCAACAACCTGAGGCTAGTTTACCATTAACTGGGATGACTCAGATTTATACTGGTCCAATTTATCCACAATCTCGTCGAAATGATACTATTAGGAAAAAACGGTCTTATCAACAACTGTGGTAGCCACAATACCAACAACAACAATTCCAACAGTGCCAAACTTATCCTGGACTTGGTCAACAAGCCTATGCTAGGATTGGTCAACACTAAGCTTACCTAGGTTCTAGTCAACAAGCCTATGCTGGTTTTGGTCAACAACAAATTTATCATATTTCCCAAAAATAACCTTATACTAGATATGCTCAACAAACCTACCCCTATCATGGTTACCAGCAGCAGATTCCTTATGCTGGTATGCAAAGGCCCATTGCCCAGGCAATTCCATCATACCATGGTTACACTCAACACGACCTAAACTGACAGTTTCCTTTTATCACAAAACTTGAATTACTGGATTTAAATCGGCTTACCAATGATCCCATTCTTTATTGAACTTGGTGGCCGATGATTCCACACAAATTACTTTCTAATATTCCTAAGTTCAATGGAAACCCTGGAGAAGATCCGTCCAGTCACGTTATGACTTTTCATTTATGGTGTTCATCCAACTCCCTAAATGATGATTTAGTAAGACTACATCTTTTCCAGTGAATTCTCACTGGTTCAACTACAAAGTGGTATATTGAATTACCACGAGCTTAATTTGAAAACTTCACAGCCTTAGCCACTACCTTTCTAACCCATTTCTAGTTACCCATTAGATATGAAACTGGAACAAAATTGTTAACCAACTTTAAACAGACCACTGCTATTCACATTTCTAATCATATTCATGAGTGGTGTCATCATTGTCAAATGGTCAAAACTTTTGTTCGTGATAAACTTTTAGCTATGTGGTTTATTAAATCCTTGTTGCCATATATCACCAAGGATGTGGCTAAAGGAGGAGTTGTTACTAAAGAGAAAGTAATTGCTTGTGCCCAATACTTAGACATGATTTACACCTAGTCTAGTACGCTCTATGATAAGATTCCAAATGCACCTAGACCATCTTTTACTGTTCCACCACCTCCATCCAGTAAGGACTCTCATGTCAGTGACAGTGTGATAGGTTCTTGAAGCACTCAAATAGAAAGTAAACCATCTAGTCAAACACTTGTTGTTTCAAATCAAACCTCTAATACACTTTCTTCCGAAATAAATGTTGTGTCATATGACAAAGGTAAAAATGAAAAGAAACTTGGAAGCAAGAAAAAGGGGAAAACCAAAAAGAAATAAAATTCTCCCCCTCAAGAGAAATCATCTGATTCATCTTCTCTAGCTAGGAAACCTCATTACCCATGTTTAATTTGTAATGAGGATCACTTTACGCAAGATTATCCTCACCGCTATGAAGTCTCAAAACTTCTTAAGACTTCTAGTACATCTGCTGTGTTGGCAGACCCTTTTCCAAACCCATAGACTCATTTGGTTGCTACAGGTCATGCTTCCACTTCACAAGTGCTTATGCTATCTACCACTAAGCATTAGATTGATGTTTTAGTGACTACAAGAAGTAAATATTAAGGTAATCCACCGTCATCGTCGAATAACTAGGCTATAGATCAACCCAATACTTCAACTTCATCTAACTCCATTCCACTACCCATTGCACTAGAGTTGACAACAAAATCGCCTAAGGGAGTTGTTCATAAATCTACATTCAACCCTCAAGCTCGAGCAATGCTAAATTATAACATACTAGAATATTTGGCTCAGTCATCTTATGTTGTGTTGATGCTTGAGGTGCTTCAAAATTGTCCCTCCCAAAAGCATGCTTTATTATCAACAATTGGTGGAATTGATCCAATGGAGTCCATTCTCATAATTTTTAACCATGCGGGTTATATGCCACAATTACCAGGACAGTTAGCATTCTTGACCCAAGTAAATGCTTAGAATCACCTCATTTACTGAAACATTGTTGACAAAGGTGCATCTACTTGTATCATGTCAATGGATTTCTGGAAAACACTTGGCTCACCGCCTTTGTCATGATCATCTACAACGTTAAAAGCTTTTGACGGTCCCACTTATACACCTTGTGGAATTTTAATTAACCTACATATAGAACTAGGGGAGAAAACTATAACCGTTGAAGTTGAGGTTGTTAATGGACCCCTTGACTACAATATTTCTGTGGGTTTACGCTATGGTTTTTGTGGTTTCGACATACTTTCATATGGTCGCTTTCCCTCATAAAGGTGGAATCATAGTAATTGATCAACTCGCCTTCTCCACCTCTAGTTTACAAGAAATTGGAAGTGTTCTGTTAGTTCACGGACCTCCACTATCTCTTCAAAACATTGGAGTAGGTCTCTTCAAAGATTCTTCCTTGATGGGCACCTTTTCACTACCATCACCGTCACAAATGACGGAAGTTGCAAAAGTTGAAACTTGTAACATGATATCTTCCACTTCATCTAACTCATGGAAGATTTCCAATAATTCCAAAATTGATATGCGTAACGAAACCATTTCGCTGAGCTGAATTAAGCTCGCATAGAAATCAATATTTTTGGCTTGTACAACAAATCCAAATCCATCATCACTGATTGTATGGATTGATTGTTCATTAGAATATGGTACTTGCTCTGATCCTTTTTCACGTACATTTTCTACTAATGAAGGAATCATCCAATCAATGATGATAGAAGAAGAACCATGCACAGATTATCATCATCGATTGCATCTTCCACATCACATAGAAGATATTCCAAGTGAACTAAATCACCCTTCAATTGTTTATTTCCTTTCAAATTATGTAGACACGGTCGATTCGAAACGAAACTTGTCAAATATCGAAGAAACCATTTCTATTGATATTTCAACCAAACCTGGAATTGCACAAAACATCCATGTTGGCAAATCTTGTTCTCCATTGGAACTTGAAACTTACCAAGCAATTTTTCATGAATTCCACGATATATTTTCTTGGTCATATGAGGAAATTCCAGGTATTGATTGTAGTATAGCTTAACACAAGATTAAAATGTATCCTTATGTCAAGCTAGTATGACAACGCCTCTGTCCTATTCATCGGAAGAAGGTTGTTGTCATAAAAGTAGAAGTTCAAAAAATTTTGCATGTTGGTTTCATATACCCCATTCCTCTTACCGATTGGGTTTCCAATATTATTCCTGCCATGAAGAAATAAGGAACAATACGAGTTTGTGTTGATTATAGGTATGTTAATCATGCTTGTCCAAAAGAAAACTATCCCACTCCCTTTATTGACCAGATAATTGATGAATGTGCCGGATGTGAAATATTTTCATTTATAGATGGCTTTTCTAGCTATAATCAGATCAATATCCACCCAGAAGACCAATCTAAAACAACCTTTGTTTGTCCCTACGCGACATTCGCATATAGGAAACTCCCTTTTGGTTTGAAGAATGCTGGTGAAATTTTTCATAGGGTAATCAATTATTCCTTCCACAACATCAATCACATCATTCAACCCTATCTAGCTTACTTACCTACTCATTCATAGAAACGGGCCGATCACTCGCAACATTTGGGAGCCATGTTTTTACGGTGCTGACACTACAAAATTCGACTCAATCCACATAAATGTGTGTTTTGTGTTGGTTTTGGTTGTTTTCTTGGTTTCATAGTGTAAAGAAGGAATTCGACTCGACCCCTTGAAGGTTAAGGCAATTCTTGATCTGCCTCTAGCTTCCAATTTACTTAAGTTACAGAGACTCCAAGGGAAGGCTAGCTTTCTAAGGAGAGTCATTCCCAAATATGCCGAAATGGCTAAAGGATTTACTCGTCTATTAAAAAAGGGAATTCCCTTCCATTGGGACCAGGTTACACAAGCTTCCTTTGATGATAACAAAGATACCCTGATTCAAGCGTCATTAATGTATTGCCATAATTATCAAAATGACTATTTCTTGTATCTCGTCGCTGCAGGTACAACCATTTCTATGGTTTTAGTCCAAGAAGAAGATGGGATTGAACATCCGATCTATTATTTGAGTCATAATCTCAATGATATGGAAGTTAAGTATTCTTACGTGGAGAAGCTAGCTTTTGCTTCCATTCAATATGTACAGAGATTTCACCAATATATCCTACTCTGAAAGACTGCTATCATTTCGGATTGCAACCTTATGACGTACATATTGTCACGTCAATTGTAGGGGGAAAATATTCAAAATGGATTGTCATTTTGTAGTAATTTGACTTGAAATTCATCAAATCCAAGTCAAAGAAATATCTAGTTTTTGTTGAGCTTCTTTGAGACCTTCCCTCTACCGCCATCGACTCAACAACGGAACCATCAATTTTGGATGAGTCTCTATTTTTTATCTGACCCTTGGTATGGAGATATACTAATTTATCTTCAAACCCAAAATTTCTGGTCTGATACCTTTCACTTTCCGATGACGTATTCTATATCAAGCCAAAGATTATCTGATCATTGGCGACACCCCTTATCGTCGCAGTATCGATATGATTTTTCGTAGGTGCCTCACACATGAGGAATTCGAGAAAGTTATAAAGGATTTCCATTTCGGTGCTTGTGGTGGACATTTATCTGGTTATGCTACTGCATATAAAATTCTCCATTCAGGTTGCTTCTGGCATACCGTATTTAATGATTGCATTATAGCTGTTAGAAGTTGTCATGCATGCCAAATTTTTTACGGTAAAACTCGATTACCACCTACACCACTGCATCCTGTCATCATTGTTGGACCATCTGAAAAATGGGGCATTGATTTTATGACATGCAATCCTCACTTAGCCTAGGGCGTGGGTATATTATTATCGTTGTTGACTATTTTACAAAATGGGCCGAAGCGATGCCTACATTAAACAACAGTCATGAGAGAGTTGCACTTTTTTCTTCAATCATGTGGTTGCATAATTTGGTGTACCACAAGATGTAGTTACTGATCATGGTTCACATTTTCACAATCACATGATGATTAAATTAACCACCAAGTTAGGACTCTCACATGATAGTTCTACTCTGTATTATCCATAGGATAATGGATAATTTGAAGCCATCAACAAAGTTCTTAAGGGAATGCTTCAACGAATGATAGGATTTCACTAACAAAACTGGCATTTGATCCTGTACTCAGCTTTGTGGGCTTAAGAAATGCAACTGGATTCACATCTTTCCAATTGGTGTATGGTATTGAGGCAATCTTGCCAATACAATGTGAGATTTCATCATTAAAACTCACAACTGACTTGTTACCTGACACTTCTCATGAAGAAGCACGTTTCTTAGAACTCATCCATCTAGATGAAACACATCATGAAGCCGCATTGGCCAATGTAGCACATAAGAAACGAGTTAAGGTGCAATGTGAAAGTAATATCAAGCCTCACATATTCTCGGAAGGAGACTTGGTCTTTCTTTATGATCAGGAAACCGATAAATTAGGAACGGGAAATTTTGAACCACTATGGATGGGCCCCTACATTGTCAACAATGTTTTGGCAAAAGGTGCTTATGTGTTGGTTGATTATGATGGAATTCCATTGTCATAGCCCCAAAACAGGCTGTATCGTAAACGTTACTATGCTTGATTATGCATAGTAAAATTATTGTATATATGCCTTGATTGTGTGTGTGTGTGACAGTGTAAATTTTGGATTTTTTATGTGGTTATTAATCTGCTTTGAATTTGTTGTAGATGTCGGAATCTTTGGAACCATTTGTTGGTCATGCTAATGGTGTTAGTCGTAGTACGCAAAACGTATCCTCTTCAGCATGGGCCATATTCACTCCAAGTGGCAAGTTAGTGAGTTTTCAAGGGATTTGTATCAGTCATTCTATGAACAATATCGTTGAGTATAGCGCATTGGTCAAACTGCTCTTTGATGACATTTAACTTGGCAGTCGTTGAATCATCATTAGCCTAGACTCACAACTTGTCGTACTACAACTTACGAATGTTTATATCATCCGAAATCCAACTATTCATCGTATATTCCTTAGAGTTTCTCTGTTGGAAATACATTTTGATTACCTTCAATATCACACATTTCTAGAAACTTTAGCACATTTATTGATTCTTTAACAAATTATGTGGTAAACAGACATTAACAATTCACATCAACAGTTGAATAGGATTATACATAACCATACAAAAACACTGAAAGTAAAATAGATATATGTTCAAATTTTTTACAAATTTAAAAATTGTGTCAAAGACATGTTGGTCATCTAACCTCAAAACCTCAAAATGCGTACAATAAATTGTCCTAAGTAGATCTAATGATGCTCATGATAACATATTACTTCCTAAGCTATCATGTGCAATAGCCCCATCAAATGGCTAGGTATAGAAATAGTATGGTATTGTAGTCTCATCAGTAACTCCTCGATCCGAATCTGGTATACCAGGGGATAACCTCTCTATATGATGTTGTAACTCCAACAGTGTCTCGATTAGATATAAATCCTAGAGAACTTCTCTTCTGACATTTCTCCCCACTGGTTCACCTGCCTCCTGTTGATCACCCATTGGTCGAATAGTGCCAACATATTTATACATGAAAACGTTTTTAGTTTCAACTTGGAAACATCAAAAAACACAAAAGCATGTAAAAACTCAAAAAAATAAAAGATACATGGTCAAAAAAAATTATCTATAGCACCCTGTTGAGCACCCACTGGTAATCTAAAATCTGGATCTCCACAGAAATCCATCCCTGCACATGGATGCTCCTTTGTAACAATATGTCATCAATGGAGCCAACTAAAGAATGTGGTAGAAAATGAGATTGATGACTGACTAGCATGTCTAGCTATCAACTCTACCCATAACTGCATCCATGGATCTCTAGGACCCGCTAAACTCAGTGTCACATCCTAAGGTTGCATCAATTGAATTCTCTCCAAAGTAAAAGTGATCAAGATCATCAAGATCAATCCGTAGCTGATATTTTTCATCTTGTCGTTTTTTACTTTAGTTAGCTTATCTTTCATCAAAGAGAGTACTGCCTGACACCAATTCAACATAGTTATCTCAAGACACACGAGCGCATATTGCATGTATGATCTACTTGCCACATGAGGTGTCATGCTACCCACCAACTTTGCGATGGTAAGAGGATTGTTCACGAGGGCATATCACGAACATCCCTGGTGTTTATCTTTCCATCTTTGTTAGCTATGTACTTGGTCGATAGAATTGTCGAATGTAGTCCCTCACTAATTCACCCCCACGGGCAGAACCTGAAGGATAAATGGGGGCACCACATCTCAAAAATCTTGTGAGAATGTAAATACCATTGATCAATATAGGGAGCACTTTTTCCCCTATTTGAAAAACTTTTTTCGCTAGATCCCATGAATCAACCAAGAACTGCAATAGTTCTAACTGTTGCCTCATCGTGGATAACCTGAAATATTTGAGTAACCCACAATCTCTGAGGGCCTCGACAGTACCAGGATCATGTAGGGAAACCATATCATGTTCTTCATGTTCTCTTTCATGCCATGTGATAGCCATTCTGATCCGATCAAAGTATGAAATCACACCATAGGCTTAGTTAGGATCCATTTCATGAAAAAACTAAAGAGATTTTGGGTAGAAATGGTGAATCAAATTTCTAAATTGTGCCCCCTTATCTTTAGACAATGTGATGTAGAGTAATTTCCCTTCAATTTGACTGCTCTACAACGCAATTTTTTATGCATAAGGGTGCGCTGATCCTAGGGCATGATATATTTACCCTAGGGACCCCCAAACCCTAATTTTTTTTTCCTGAAATTGAAAAAGAATGACCTTAAATGAAAGAGAATAGATAGATCTCCTACCTGGTCCTAATGGCATGAAGAATGATCCATAAAATATCCCACAATCAGTTGTTTAAGTGTGAGGTAAAAAACTGGTTCAGAGCACAAAACTGAATGGTAAATGTCAAATGCTAAAATGACTTGGTAAATTCTTGTTTTAGGGTTATTTTATGTTCATTAAATGAATAAACTATAGTTTTTACCTATTTTTATGAATGAAATAGGTATGTTTAATCCGTTTGGTGGTTCTTTGAGCAGGTTTACAGTTGACATAGTGAATTTGACATGCATGATTTTAAAATGTACTTTTGACACAGAGCATTCTTTTATCTTTTTCTCAAGCTCTGTTAAACATTGAACAAGGAACACCCCTAGATTCATCTTTCAGCTCTTTTCAGACTCTCAAAATATGAAAAGGTTGTTGGGCGCTTGTCCTTTTTAGCTCGTAAATAAATTGGAGATGACATCTACTGAGTATAAGTTTAGCCCTTTTTTGGACTGAGATAGATTACTTACGAAAAAGGAATGCGTTGATCGAACATGGTCAATAGGTTCTCTCTTGTATTATTTTACACTTCTTCAGACTTAAGAGACAAATTTATGAAAAAGAACTTGTGAAGTTTCCTTTTTTTCCCTTTTCAAACTCTTTTAATATGAAAAGGAAAGAGTTCTCATTGTCGTTAAACTCAGTAAAGTATCAAATAGCCACAAACCTGTCCATCGTGACAAGATAGAGTTTCACCTTCACTAGACTCGTTAAAACATTAGATAGTGATGGATTCACCCGAAGGGTAGAATTATACATCAAGCATATGTTGTCCTCCTCAAGCTTATTAAAAAAGAAAGAGGTACTAGTCAACAATGACAGGGGAAAATGGGAAAAGGGATAAATCACTTTATGGTAGCAAGTTGCTCTTGAACATCACACTTTCACTACATCTTTGTGGCTGTTTAGGTTGGGTTATCTGCTTGATGGTTATCATACATATGGTCTATCACACCATCCATCACTTTGGTTTTGGGTCAACGCTGCTAATTCATTTAGTGTCTCCGACATGTTCAAGAGAAGTCACTCAGTAAACTTCATTCTTTGCAATACTCACAAAGCCTCATTTTCATGACTGCCATTCCTGAACATTGTCTCATCAGTGACATGTTGTCTTCAAAATAATTACACTTGTTTTGAGTCGTTAATGGCGGATACAACAAGGCCCTCCTGCGATTAGTTGCTTCTTGTCGACATCAGCACATTATCTAGGAAGCTGACTTAGAAACACCCTTCCAGTACCTTGAGGCTTGCATACATCAATGGAAAGTTTCTCACTTCCGGAGATAGGTTGACATCACAGGCCTTTGACCAAAATAGTTTGTATGGTGTTCGACATTAAAGCATATATTCACACCATGCAGAATGTACTGTAGTACCTTGAGAATCATTATCATTATTGGTGATTTCTCTCGCGTCTGTTAACAACTTACATCATTGGCTGGTAATCAGATGGTGTCTTCCCATGTTCGAATTCATATCACATTTCACATGGTTAGACTTGTACTTGATCAAATGATTGGAAGAGATAGAGGACCCTAGATTTAGTTTCATCCATCCAGGCTACAATTTCGGGAGAGTACTAAATCATCTGTATGATGGCTTTACGCAGATGGTCATCTTATCATGGGTCTATATCTGTAGATGACTATTTGATTTATGTACATGTAATGAAAATTTTATATGATCCGCATGGGTATGCCCTCCCTGAGAAATTCATGAAAAATTCAACGATATCATGATATTATGTATTCTAATTGATGTAGGTCACTGTTTGCTTTAGATCCTCCTCATCACATCATAAAGCATATCACTCAACATTATCATTTTTGAATTCATGCTTTAGGGGAAACTGTTATAGAACTATTTGGGCACATCAATCCTTATGATCAAACCAGTGTAAATAGGGTCTATCAAACCCTAATTCAGTTGCTACATGACCTATACATGCCACCTCATTGAGTGCTTTCATCAATGAGAGATTCCTAACTTCAAACCCTACTAAAGTACTTCCTTGGGTCACCAGATGACCCCTAGTCAGGGGTAAGTGCTCTGCAAAGTTGGTAGCCCCATTCAAGGCTGTGTTGCAGAACACCTCAGTCCACTCAAGCTTGTTTTGGGATAGAATCCTTGAGATATTCATTGGATCCTGAGTATATTCCTCCTTTCTAGAGCCTTCTAGAAGGAATCCAACTCCTATCCTATCAATATGAGCTCGACTTATGATAGCTTTGGATCATCTAATCCTATATCCTCTCATCCCTTTGAACATGGAAACTAATCATCCAATTATGGAAAACCATTCAATGCCATATTAATGAAAAAACCACTTACATTCATCTATAAATTGGACACCCATCATAGAGCCAATGATCTTAGATATTATAGAGAAATATTTTTGGTTTAGAGACTTGAAATAATTGTCAAAGTAATGTTATGCTGCTGGATTGATGTTGCTATTGGTGTGATGAGGGCTTGGACTAAGCTGGATGAGTGACACGAGATCAAACCACATTGGGTGTAACTTCTCCTTCTATCAATCAATAAATTTGTTTGTTCCCTTTCAAATACTTTTTCCTATATCTATGATTAATGTATGTTCAAATGTTGTCGATTCCATTTGTTTACAATAAATAGACAATATGATTTGATTGTTGTCATCTTTTGTTTATGTTGGCAGGAAACAATTGAGCGAATTTAGTTTGAGTGGGAGCGATGGGAACAATTCAGAGGAGATGAAATGAAGCAAAGGATCACAAGTAGGTTCTTTTATCTTATCTATTTATTGTAGGAAAAGGTTAAACATCGTTACTTCAGTTTTTCTAAGTGTAACTACCCACTTAAGGAAGATATACTTATCCGTAGGTATAAATTTCGTATAACACTCCCTCAAATTTTTTAATCATTCTTCACTTCTGGAGCATGAGGATGGTCGGCATGGGTAGAGAAGGGGTCTAGGGATTGATTAATGAGAGGTATAGCTTGCAGGTGATGTCCCCTTGTTCTCTTTCTTCATCCTCTTTCATATGTGTCTTTTTCTGAAAACTGTAATAATTTTTTTTGAAATTGGTTTTATTGGATCAATGTAGGGGTGATCATGGTGGATAGAAGCATTTCGATGGGATGGTGAAGTAGAAATTAAATTTTTAGACATAATCAGGTCATCCCCTTACTTTAGGGTCACTTCCTTTGGGATTCCCAACTCACTATAATTCTTATAGGATCATCCTGTAGGTTTTTAGGGAATCATGTACGTTTACAGGGAATTCTGTAGAAAACACAAAATCCTTGCAAACTGAGCTAAATGAGTATAAAAATGGAGGGAATGGTGGAATGATGAAGGATAATGAATGGAGAAATAAGAAACATGAGCTAGATATGTCCCTTTTGATCCTATCTTATTGCTTTATCCTCCTCCTGCCAACCTACAAACAAAATTTTAAAAAATTTCTTTCTTCTTTTTTCTTTTTTCTTTTTAATATATTTTTTGTTTGTTTTCTTTTTTGAAAGAAACTAGTCTACCTCCAAGACATTTTCATCCTAGTTTGTTTCCCTGGGTGCCTCAAAAGAGGTTTTCACCCACAGATCTTTTTATTTCTCTTTTTTTTTTGACACCATTGGACCGCCTCAAGAGGTTTTCAAACCAACAGGACGATCGGATACCAGATGAGAACGCAACTCAGGACTATCTTTGATTTGAGTATGAACTCCCCTCTCCTCCCTAATAAGTCAACATTAATCGAAGCTTAATTTGAGCTTAAAATCTCTATGCACGAGCGCAGATCATTTTCCACGTGTTGGATATCCTACCCCACGTGGAAGAGCGCGTTCACCAACTTGGCTTCTCCGGGAAATGACAAACCCACCTATGGATACACATAGGGCCGAAACTGCTAAGGGCATTCCATCTTTTATGAAAATGCTACTTTGGGGTGTCCAAGGCATTAATCCTCATCGGGCCATACAACTGGATTTTCCTCCATATCAACTATATCCTCTTAGAGCGTTTCTCTTGTATAACTGGTATTTCATTGCCCAGGCATTGATGCCCATCAACGCGCGTAGTCCTTGCTTACTCTGGGGTTTCTCCAGATCAATAGGGTCCATCTTATCGTTGGACTTGTTTATTCTCTTCCGGATCTAGATTCAGATTCACCAGTAGCAGAGTTATCACTTAGCCTAGCATCCTGGGACTTAGGTGCCTCATGGAGGTTTTCACCTGAGTCTCATTATTTTTTATCCTTTTTTTTCTTTTTTCTTTTTTAGTGGCTTGATGAGGTAGAAGCTGAGACTTTCTCCATCACCATCACTGTCTTGTTAATGCCTTCAACGAATTCTTGCTCTGACAATAGCTTCTTGTAAACCTTCAATATGTGCCCATTAACAAGTAAAGGAATATCCTATGCATTAATGGTTCTAATCTGCACTAAACCATTATCATGACATTTCTCTATGACATAAGGCCCTAACCATCTAGTCCTTAACTTGCTTTTAAAATATTTGTATCTGGAAGCTTAGAACAAAGCCCAATCACTTTCTTGAAATGGTTTGTCCTTGATTTTCTTGTCATGCCAGGTATTCCTCTGAATTTGACTCACCTCTGTGTGCAAGAGGGCTTGCATTCTAAACTCATCTAACCCATTCGAATGGAGCAATATCTATTTCTATGCATTGCTGAGATCTAGATCTAGTTGGGCTACCATCCTCAATGTATTGTACTCAAATTAAATGGACAACATGGCCTTCTTGCCATAAACCAACTCATAGGGAGTGAATCTAGTGGTGTTCTTCTAGCTGGTGTTGTAGGCCCAAGTGGAATTAACCAAGCTATCTTCCCAATCTTTTCTAATGCTGCTAACCACTTTGGTCAGAATGCCCTCTATTGCTCGGTTGGTCACCTCTAGTTGGCCATTAGCTTGTGGGTGATAAGAAGTGGATGCTCTATGCTTGATCTTGTGTTGGCTTATTAAGTCTTCAATCATGTTAGATGTAAATTGGCTTCCTTAATCAGTGACCAGTACTCTAGCATACCCAAACTTATAAAATATATTTTCCCTTAAGGAATCAACTAATTACTCCTTTTTTGTTTCTTTGATTGCCTTTGTTTCAGCCCACTTGGTCAAATAGTTAGTGCACACAATGATGTACTGCTTTTGCTTTGATGGAGGGTCAATAGGTCCAATACAATCCATGCCCCACTTGTCAAATGGCTCGAAAGTCACTTGAGATTGCAGAGGCATTTCATCCCTTGGAGTAGGCTTTCCCATCCTTTGGCGCTGATCACATTCACTAGTATACTTTCTAACATCTTGATGAAGAGTGGGCCCATAAGAAACCTCTTGTAACACCTTGAATGTTGTCCCCTTGGCTGCAAATTGACCTCCATAAGGACCATCATGACAGGACAGAAGGATGTCAAAGAATTCCTCCTTCCTGACACATCTTCTCAGAATTTGATCCGGGCCTAGTTTGAAAAGGTTGCCCCCAATCTAGGTGAATGGGGCACTCTTCCTCAGAATCTTTCTTTTCACTTTGGAGGATGAATTCGGTGGGAACTATGCAGACACCAAGTAGTTTTCTATGTCATGAAGCCATGGAGAGAAAACTGAAATGGTGAATGAGTGTTCATCCGATAACTGATCATCAACCATTCCTTCCTCCCCTATAGGCAACGTTAATCTAGATAAAAAATCTGCAACAAAATTCTCCATTCCATGTTTATCAATAATACTTAGATCAAACTGTTGTAATAAAAGTAACCACCTAATAATCTGGGCATTCACATTAGGTTTATTCATCAAATATTTAATTGGAGCATGGTCAGTTTGTGCAAATGTTTGGTAACTTTATAATGCAATTCCTAAATTTGTTCAATGAATGCACAACAACTAGGAGATCCTTTTCGGTCACTGTGTAGTTTAGTTCAGCCTTCGACAGATTCTTACCAATGAAGTAAATCGCATAAGGTAACTTTTCATCTATCTAGCCTAGATTTGCTCCTACGGCTTTGTGTGAGGCATCAACATGTATGTGGAAAGGAAGGGCCCAATTTGGGCCTCAGAGAATAGGTGCAGTGGTCAACTTGCCCTTAAGGGTGTCTAGGGCCTCTTGATAGATTTTTGACCATACAAATGTAGAGTCTTTGGCCAACAACCCAAATAAATGAGAAGCTATTTTGCTGAAGTCTTTTATAAACCCCAGATAGTATCCAGCTAATCCTAGAAAAATTCTGACATCTCTTTGTTTTTGTGGAGGTGGGACCCTTTTGATGATTCCTATCTTATTTGGCTCCACCTACAGTCCTTTTTGGGATATTGAATGACCTTGAAAAGTCACTACAGTCAACAAGATCTCACATTTTTTGGGACTAAGGGACATGTTCATTTCAATGAATTTGTTCAAGAGCTTACCTAAGTTGGAGAGAGCCTCCTAGAAATCATACCCATATGGTGTGAAATCATTCATTTAAATTCCTACTGCACCATGGGCTACCTCGGCAAAGATACTCAGGACTGCTCTCTCGAAAGTGGTAGGGGCATTTCTAAGGCCGAAAGGAAGGACCCTATAAGAGAAAATACACTAAGGACAAGTGAAGATGGGTTTATCTTATTCTTTCAAGCTGATTTGGATTTGATTGTACCTGCTGAACCCATCTAAGAGAGAGAAAAACTTTTTCCCTACTAGGCCATCTAACACTTGGTTAATGGAAGGTAGAGGGAAATGGTCCTTGTTTGTTGCTTTGTTTAACTCTTTGTAATTGACAAAAATCCTCCAGTTACCATATTTCTTTGGGAACAACACCAAAGGAGAGACCAGCTCACTGTCTCAGATAGGGTTAATGAATCCTGCATCTGGCAGCTTTTGCAGTTCTTCTTTGAATATATCCTTGAGAGTTGGATTCATTCTCCTTTGGGGTTGTCAAACTAGTTTTCAACCTTCTTTGATATAAATGTGGTGATTACACACCGAGGGGTTCACTCCCTTCATTTCCTTATAACTCCAAGCAACGACATCTAGATGTTCCTTTAGCATGTTGCACAACCTTTCTTCTTGGTGTACATAAAGAGATGGGTTGATTTTCAAAGTTCTCTCAGGACCAAATTCTATGGTTTTGACATGAATATGGTTTGAATCAGCTAAGAATAGATCAGACTAATGGTTGTTCTAGGTTTCCTTTACTACTTCCTCTAAGGAAAATCCACTGGGAGTTGGACTTTGGAGTATGTGTTGAATCAAATCATCCTCATTTGGTGGTCCTCCTCCCATCATTGTTTCTAAGGTATAGAGTTGGGATGATTAGAATTCATATTATTCCTCCTCTTCCAGCCATAAAGGTAATCCATGCTCTAGAGATGGCTAAGTAGGAGGGTACGGGACTAACTGCTTGGACATATGCTCATTTTTTATAGTCATATTTCCTACCCTGCAGCTAATACAGACATCAACAATGGCTAACCAGGGCCTCCCAAGAATGAGAGGGTAACCAATAAGATTGGCCTTAGGCTGGAGAACTAGGAAGTCTGCAGGGTACTCCCAAGAGCCAATGGAGACTATCACATACTCCGCAATCCCCTGAGGGGTCACCGTGGAATGGTCTGCAAGTTGCAAGAATGTTGTGTTATTTCTCAATCAACCCTGTAGATTGAGCTTGAGCATGGTTTCCTTAGTCATTACATTAATGGTAGCCCCAAGATCAATTAAAGTGTGTGGAACAATGATGCCACTAATGTGCACATCTACTACAGGTCGTCTAGGGTCCAAATACTTCGGGTAAATTAACTGCCCCAACATTAAGTCAGACAATTGTCTAATGACATTAATGGTAGGGGTGTCTCTTCTTTGCCTCCATGGGTGTTTGAAGCACTTCTCCTAAATCAACCTATTGTTAATAGATAGATCTTTTATGGCTTGGAGAAGTGGAATTTTGACATAGATTTTTCAATTCACCCAAAAGTTTATTCTCTTCTAGTGTAGGATGGACTGGATGAGTTAATCTGTCCGAAAATAATTTCTAATTTACTCTAGGCATGCTTTCCTTTAGTTCGTCCTCACTCTCCCTTGGTGGAGGTAGAGGTTGGTTGGTCGGGAGTACTCTCCCAAATTGCAGGTTGATTTCCTAAATCTCCACAGCATAAGCAAGATAGGATGTCTCCCCACTATATACTTGTTGTGCCTATCTCTTGCTCAAGTTCATATATGTCTGGGAAGGCATCTGGGGTTGTTTAGGTGGAGTGGGGTGTAAAAGTTGTGGTTGAGTAGGTGGTGAAGGAAATAAAGCTAGAGCATTGTTGTATGGGGGCCTCCATGCATGCGGTAGTGCATTCCACTAAGGTTATGGTGGAGTATATGGCTAAAATGATTGGCTGGTCAGCTGGGAATGGTACTGAGGTTCAAAGAACCAAGGAGGAGGTGTAGAGCAAGAAGTATGAGTAGGGGGTCCCCAAGAGGGAATGAATTTTGTTTGGTTTGGATTGTAATATGCATGGGATGACCCTTGCATGCCCTACTGATATGGACAAGGCTAATGAGGTCTCCTTTGTTTTATGTAGTAGAGTTGTTCAGTCACCCATTCAATCCCCTGATACACAACTTTTATTCTAGGTAGAGAAGGACACTTGTCTGTGTAGTGGTTTTCTTCACAGACTGAGTAGACTTCAATCAAATATAATGAACATTCATTCCTGGGGTGCCTCCTTGTGCATCTAGGAAAGAAAATGGCTAAGTCTCTCTCTATTTCCTCCTGCTTTCTCTTGATGTGCATAGTATCCATCTGTAGGGAAAGGGTTTGCAACATCTCACTCTTGAAATCTTCCAACATATTTCCAATTTCACCTTTGATGGATGTATTGCAAGAGGATGGACTTACCATAGGTTGACTACCCCTACTCTTCTTCCTAGTTTCCCTAGAATGGTTCCTAAAGACACTCTTGATATGTTCATAGGGTAGTTCATAGATGTCCCCTCCTGCTAGAAGGTTTAGGGTATCAAAATATCTTCCCTTACCCCTCCAAGCAGGACTGGCTTCGGTGACTCAGGATGAAGTGTGTACCTAGCCCTTTTGTAGCTAAGCTGGAATCTCTCTTCATAATACTCTAGGGTTTCATCATGAGCTAAGGTCATCCTAACAATATCCTCTTTAGTGTCTTTGGACTTACAGTGGTCTCAATACTTGTTGAAGGCTTGCTACATCTGAACCGAAGTTGTGATGCTATCCCCAAGTAAACCCATGAACCAGCGCAAAGCTGCATCCTTGAGAATGGATGTGAATAGTTTCAATTTCTACTCATCATTGGTGTAATCATAGGTTTTGCATATGACAACAAACTCAAACAATAAAGTGTCTAGATAATTTGACACCAGAGCATGGAAATGAGGAAGAGCAGAGGGGCGTATATTCTTCATCTTGGTATGCCCACTAGTTTCTCTGAGGGGAAAGGCACCTTGATGTAGGGCACCCCTGCATAACCAGGATCTTTTTCTTTCTCACTCATGCATATGAAAGCATGCGCCTCAAATCAACATCCACAATGCTTGGCAATTTCAACATTTGACATTTGTATGCGGAAAGTTTTCAAAATAACAAAACTCACAATCCTCATACCATTAACCTTCAACTTTGCACGGCGCTACAGCTCAACACTTTATATTTGAAGTCAACCCAAATCATCATTCCAATGTTCCATAGAAAAACCAAGGATCTGTTTCGTCCTTCTCTTCAATGCACCCAACTCAGCAAGCATTTGCACCACTGTACTCACTTTGTATTGATAGGATTGTGGACAACCAATGTTACTACACAAGAGTTTCTTCTGCTAAACTACACACACAACAGCTCACACCAGCAATCAGACTTTACCTCCGTCTCCTTGAAATGTAAGAAGAAACTCGACTTGTCTCCCGGTTATTCAATTCTTTCACCAATTTGCTCCGACTGTTTATACAAGAAACAAACTTCTGCAGAGAGTGGGACTGACAACACTTTGCTACAACCTCCAAGATCTGAGACTTACTGTGCATAGGCAGACTCCATGGACAGGGATATTGTGATATTTATTGAAATATTCATAATTAAATAACAGAACTGCGCCCAAAAGAATAGGAATTACCACGCATGTACTCGGATACTTTGATGTTGGTTCTGCACATAATTTTCAATATACTCTCACCCTTCAATCATTCACAATTAAATAACAGTGCTCACAGGAGGAACATCAACATGCTTACCCTTACACGGCGATCTTTACACCATACCCGATAACTCACTAAAACTGCTCTCCGGATATTACCATATAAAAAGAAAATTTCTTCAATCTTTAATTTTCAATTACACATCCATTTATAAAATATTGAATATGCATCAGTTAAATTATTTCATGACTCACTTGAAAACCTTTCGCGTCCACCAGATTTTTATGAGATTGACCTTTAGAAATTTTAAACTCAGCATTCACAAGTGGAAAGAACCCACGAATTCTGAACAAAAGACTCATCCCATTCCCATCCCTGATAAATATTAAAAGTTTTGAAAATTCGAGACAATACAGGTGCAGACAAAATCACTGGAATAATTAATTAAGAAAAAAAATATTACAAGAGAATTTGTGGCCTGGCCTTTCCTTCTTCATCCTCACTCCTTCTCTCACCCTCTCTCCCTTGAGAGCTTTGCTGCCACTTTTTTATAATTAAGGATAGGCCTTCTTGGTCCTTATCTTTTAGAAAAGCAGGCTTTTCTTTTTTTACGTAACGATTTAAAGCTTGAGGCTTTTCTCCACTGTTATCCTAATTTTAACTGAAAAAACATAGAAAATCTATCCCAGATTTTTCTCCTAAACTATTTCTCCCATATCCTTTAGAAAAAGAATATTTACATAAGCTTTACTTCCTATTTCAGTAAAAATAACAAAATACTAAGATTTATCACACCCCCTTTTTATTCCATATTTACAAATGAGGATGGTATTGATGCTCCTGCATCATACACCGTACCTTAAAATTAATCATGATCCCCTGATCATGTGTTTGGATCTGTGTATGCCTAGATCCCACACTTTTTTCTGCAATTTATCATGTGCTATTGTTCGTTGTCTTCCTCCAGGTTTCCACACTTTATGCTGCATCACTCCACTGGCTGTGCTCTCGCAATCTTCCCCTGTCTTCCTTTTGCTACTTCTCTTTTGTTCCATTGCTGCTGGTCTCTTCCGGGATTCTTTCACCATCATCCGCCTCATCACTTCAGTTTATTTGTCCAACAGATTTTCTCTAGCATCTTCAATAAGACCTGTACTCACAAACCAATTGTTAGAATAAAAAATATAAGGCATGAGTGCCTCTTCTGCTACTATCAATGTTGTCTCAGCTGTCATTATGGATGTTGTGGCCTCCCAAACTTCCTATCCCTCTGCAACATTCCTTTGCTTGTCACCTGTAATTTCATCTGCAACTTTTCCCTCTTGTTCACTGCACTGGCCTCTTTCTTCTGCAATCTCCCTGTCATACTCTGGATTCTCCAACCAGTATTCTAACAATGCAATTTCTCTGTAGCATCGCTGAAGCATATTATCATCACCTGCATTCATACATAAACTTTCAGTTTGCACAAAATAACCAAGTTCAACAGTTTCAACTATTTCTTCACTTATCTGTGCTACAGATTGATTCACTTCTTCAGCCTCCATAAGAATTTCCTCTTGTGTTGTAAGAGTTTCACTAGATGGCACATCGTTCTCAACACCTGTAATCACATCACAATTGTTAGCTATACAAACACAAGAGTCCACATTATCCAGCTCATCTGGATCTACCCAATAATTCAAGAAATCATCAATAATCTTCTCCTCTGTTTCATCAATGGAAACCTCCTCTACACCTGCAAACATACACAACTCATCAGTTTTAAAACTACAAGACTTTTTAGTCCTGACTTCTTCCTCCAACACTTTCCTTTTAATATATCTGCATGTGGAATTTTCAAATTTCATCTCTGGCACAAGAACTCTAAGTCCCTTTTTCAACAAGGCAATCAGAATTTGTCTCAACCTCCTCGGCAATTGTCGCCAAATCACTCTCTTTCCCTTCAGTGGAAAGATCCATTTTCCTTTCCGATTTTCCTGCTCTTGTAGCCATTCTTCTAGTACCTGCAACTATACCTTTATTTCTGCGATCTTTCTTTCTCGAACTTCTACATTCATCTCATCTCTATGGCATTTCTATGAACCTCTTCCTATGCCTCCTTTTCCTATAGAAAAACTCCTTCTGCCTCTGGCAGACTGCTTCCTCATGAGTTTGTCACTCACTATGAGTTGTACTAGCCTCTGCAACATCAATCTCTCTTACTGCCACTTACCTCACCAAGCTCTCCTCACTCAGTCTTTTGGTAAGTACTGGTTCACTGCCTCTAGAACCTCTTCAGCACTCCTCTACTCTTTCTAGGCTATCTCTTCAACTCACCTTCTTCTTCAGGACACTGCACTTGTCCTCCTTATCTAACCTTCAGCTGAATGCCAGGTTCACTGCCACTATTTGCTCTGCAACCATAAACTTCAATCATAAATTTTAGATCAAAATATCATCTCACCTTTAAGATCTTGTATGATCTTGTCTTCTTTCCACTTCTACAATCTTCTTCACTGTATTTGTGTATGTTGCATATCAAATTTAAAAATCTGATCTTTCTTTCAATCATTCACCACACATTCAAAAATACATTTCAGTTCCTCAACAAAATATTCTCACATTCATTCAAAAAAAAAACAAACATTCTTCAATCTCAATAGAGCCAGGCTCTGATACCACCTGATGCAGGCAAAACCCCTGCAATACCCAGAATCACTATCTATTCGAATACATCAAAACTTTCCATATAAAATTTCAGATTGTTGGCAATTGCATACACTTCAATTTGCGGAAGTATGTGATATTGATTCACAATTTCAAAAGTCAGTAATTTCAGTGCCTCTCAAAAACTCTGTTTAAAACTACAACTGGTCGCCATTACACCTTCAGCTCTTTCTCTATTTCCTTTTTCATTTCTATTTCAGACATTGGGTCAATTGGAATGGGTTCTTCTTCTTCTTCTCCCCCTGTAGGCTCTTCAAATATCTTTGCTTGTTCACCTAAGGGGTTCTCCAATTCACAACCACCAAAGAAGAGGGAAGGTTGGTTGTTTGAAGCGGTGGGGGTATTTGGCAGAAATTTCCGTAAGTTATCCCTATTCCTACGAGGCATGAAAGAAGTGTTTTTGTTTTGTTTTGTGTTTTTTCAAGCTTTGAAGATAATTGAAAAATTGAAATTACAAACTGAATGGAAGCTAACTAACTGAAAGAAAACTAACTGCTTGAATGAAATCTCACTTGCAGAATGGATAAGAAAGAAAAGAATGCAAAATGGAAAAGAAAGCAAACTAGATTACATTTCCAGAAATGATGCTAATAACAGAATGTTAGAGATAAGAAATGGAAGAAAGAAAGAAAAAAATCACATATTACTTAGAGACCTCCCCGGCAACGATGCCAAAAAGTGTTGAGCACCAATATTGTAGCAAGAATGTTGCAACTCCTAGGGCTACCAACTTTACTTTATCAACCTAGGGTTCATACAAACTTGGAGGTGACAGTGTTGTATACACAAGAAAATGTGATGGGCCTGGTCTTTGTCATTGCTAAGTTGGCGATATACCACTAATAGTTTTCAAACCAGACTTCTATTGATTCAGAAGAAGCTTGATTACCAATGAGGAAAAGTGAAATCTACACTAAAAGCAATCTTGTCTACTGTAGTAAGGAAAAAGACTAAAATCAAATGCTTAAACACACCATTCTTCTAACTAACTGCTAAGAGGCTTTGCTTCAAAAGAATGGTAAATTAACATGTATGCAATCCTATTGCCTTAGGTATGGAAATTAAAACATCAAACATTCTACTACTGTGCATGTGAATGAAAAATAACTTTGTTTTTCTTTTTGTCTTTTTTGTGTGAAAGTGTGAAAGCTAACTTCTTTTGGTGATGTGGCAGGTGTCTTAGGGATGATGGTGAATGGTCAGAAGGCTTGGGAAACAAGTAGAGGTATTTTTCTAGCTTCTTAGGGGATTTTCCATAATTTGGCCTCAAAATAGGCCACTACAAGTCAACTTACAGGATGTCCTAATGCGTTCTACAAGATGTCTTGAATTCCTACAGGATACAACTGATAGAAAAAGGAGGGATGTTGAAGGTGATGGAAGGCTTAGTAATGTGGATGGTGGATGGAATGTGGCAAGGTAGTGCCTAGGACTCCTTTAAAGCTCAAAATCAGAGTTGTGAGATGCTAGATTTGCTCAACAAACTTGGAGAATTATTCTTCTGAAATGATGAAATTGGTGAGGGTTTTAGTGAAAGAAAGTGACTGCCATGGATGGATGAAGTTGGGATGAGGTTTCTTATCATGAAATATCTATGTACTATTGAAACTCCTGCACTTCATCAAACATTAGAATTTATCCATAAATCATGTAGACAATAAGGATTTCAATTAACTAAGGAAAACATAATTTCATGAGTTACCTTCCTATTTCATGCATGGGAAGAACTTACAGAATAATATGAAACATTGATATAATATGAGAGTAAATATGGAAGAAATGATAACTAAATCCTATTCTTGCAAACTAATCAAATGCTAGCCTAAGTAACAGAAAAACCTGAATTCCATGAGAAACTAGAATTCTATCTTTTTGGGGCTGCACACAAGTTCTTTCCTCAAACCATGATCCCTTAAGGGAGGAGTGAGGTAAAATACACCTATTGACAGGATTTTTATATTCCTTTATCTTTTCTAAGCTACCTCTAAAGTAAGGAACAAATGGAAGCAAACTAATTAAATCCACAACTACTTGAAATGAAATAATGCTAAAGACAATTCAACTATGTAATCTAGTAAACATACAAATACAAGAAGAGGAGCCTTTGTTGCTAGGGTTGGGCCCTAACCCAAGAGCTTCATCCTTATGAGTCAACTCAGTGTTAGACCAAGGAAATGCTCATTCTCATTATCAAATCAAAAAATTGCATAACAATGTCTTCCACAAGTCTTGAACTCGAAAATGACTAGTGTTTTTATAGCAAAAATTTGAATCCTAATGAGGCTCTAGGCCTCCTTATTTATACAACTGAAGTATCCAATGACTTCCTTAAATCTACAGATGCTCGTCTCCCAAACTTGAGATAAACTGACTCTTTAACTGTCACTTACTCTCTGCCTTTTGATCTCCATGACTTGGCTACTTATACTCCAAGCTAGTGTGATTGATGGAGGAAACTTTGAATGAGCAAAGAGTAAATGAGGAGGATCTACCTCCTGCAATCTCTGCTCCTTGTCTCATTCAAGTTTTAGCCCTTAATTAGCCAAAATTTCCATGATTTTCTCTCAAAATCCTGCAATTAATGCACGTTAGTCCACTAGGCATAATATGTCACTTTGACTGATCTCATTAAGCAAAATACAATCAAAATATTCGAATAATTATGAGAAGGGTTGATTTGAATAAGCTAGGAGGTGTATTAATGGTTCATATAGTTACCCAATGATGAGGTTGATCAGTGGTCTCTTAATATCTCCATCCAATGCAACACATGTAATGACCAATGATGTCCACATACTATTTGTAATAGTCTCCTTGGTCTCACAACCCAGTTGCGACAGTTCCTCTAGCTTTATCAATAATATGAATTTCTGAGACAATAGTAGGATGAATCTTGGATGTGATGGTATATGCCCAAGGTCTCTACAATCCCCCTCATGCTCATAGGTACATCCCAAGTTGGGTCCATAATAATGAGATCCAATATTAGTGTAATCCAGCCTCATATGTAATACAAAATTTGCATATAGATGTTTGGAAAAATAAATGGTGACCTGGTAATGATAGGGGAATTGGCCCCAAGCTCCAATGAATCTACCATACACAAAAGGGGATGCATCAAGATTCCTAAAATATTTCAGTGGAATCATACATCTATGTCTAGCAAGGTGATCGAGAGGGATGTCAAACATTTCCCCATGAATATCAATGTTCTTTGTCGCCTGTTTGACCACCTCCCAAATATGTAGGCCTCTAACCTCATGCCTTCTAATCCTTTGTATGGATTGTAAAAAGTGGCTTTTTGAGCCTGACCTCTGGTATGTCTCAATCAACCTATTGATGTTATCCACCCTTAAAGAAAAACTACAATGAGTCGGTGAATTGGTAGGGATGTTACGTATCTCTTGGGTGATCTACGTATGATGGGTCATACCATCCTCGAATGTGATATGAGTTGTCACATAATCCCACGAAGGGATCAATGTTGCACCCTGATCCTTACTTTGACATCTTGAGGGCCTACAAATGATAAACATAATTTGACATATATAATTAACAAATTAGAAGCATAATGACATGTACATTAAATTCGAACACATCGGTTGAAGACAATTCAAAAATTAAAGAAAATTTCAAGACATAAACACATAAGTTTTGAAGAGGATTTAAAAAAGTAGAAGGTGTACCTAAAATAGGAGAAAAAAATCCACTAGAAGTACCATGATCATCAATATAGATAGAAACATTGCTTTTGACACTCTGCTTGTGATCGGAGGCAAGATCTATTTGTGCAATGTGAACTTTGCACGAGCTACATGATCTATCATGAGCCTGACCATGTATAATAGAACCTGTCACACTATGATGGCCTACAGTTGGGGCACACATATGGGACTCCTTGCATATTACATATAATACATATAAAATAATACAAGAAAAAAAATTGACTTAGAAATAATGTTACCAAAAAACCATTTCTAAACTTAAGAAAAATAACCTAGCTTGAAGTCCTAAACTTTAGAGTCTATTTTTTGACAATTTATCAACCAAAGTATTGAGTTCCATGTCAACACAATCGAAATAAGTGATCAAATCTACCTTCACACTTTTTCCCGTTTCTAAATAATACATTTTTATTATTAGTACATAAATATGTAATTGTATTTCTAAAAAATTGAAATAAACCTATTAAAAAACTAATAAATTTGCATGCCAACTAAATACTCCAATAGTCTCTAAGTTCTTAATGTTTGACTTTCACAACATGTATTAGGTACAAACATATCAAGACAACATTTCTTATACAACGCACTACATAATGAAACAATATGGTACAAATTATAAAACTATCTGAATGCATTTATTCACTAGACTAAATGTACTTTTCATGATGGATTTAATGTATCTATCAATGATGCATTATTGAAACATGAAGTTATATGTATAGTTATATAATTATATATACTTATGTGCTATAATTATGATAAATAGTTGAAGAATTATCAGATATATAATATATAAAATATAAGATAGTTATTATTAGATTATAAAAAGATTAAGAAAATAGTATAAAAGTTAGTTAATAGTATTAACTACAATATAAACATATAAATATATAAGAGACATATTTTTTTTAAGATTTAAAATTTAAATATGAATTAGTTATTTTAAAACAGAAGCACGAACAATATTTTTTATTAAAAAATATTAAAATATAAAGTAACTTATAATTTAAATTTAAAATCTTAAATAAAATAAAATTACTTATTTTCTAAATAGAGGTTCACCATGAGTGTTACACAGTAATTTGTCACTGACTTTGCGTTCGCTTATCCCGGATACTACCAGTCCATGTTACTGACATTTGTGTCGTGTCATGTTTCCAATTATGTGTCATTACCTTCGTTGAAATCTCAGGAACAGTGTCTCATTTCATTATCCCTGAAGAAGACCCTCTTTACCTAAGTTTATGGGTCGTCGCAATTCAGAAGTCATTTCCCTCATGAAGATTGTCAAGTTAACACTAGCCCTAGTGAAGTTTTCAATATGTCCCTATGTTGCACCCGCGATGGGCTAGATTTGGCAAGTTTTTCAACAACTCATCAAAACTTTGAAATGAAATTGCTTCATGGGTGGTCCTAGGGCTGGTTGTTGGGTCAGTTGAGCTTGCCTTTCTCCTCTGGGAGTGTTGTTCCTCCATTTGTGCAACCTCCCTAAGAGATAAGCTCTTCCTTCCTTCTATTATGGGACCTCTCCCTCCTATAAATATCTCCTCCATGAAAAACATCAGCTAGCTTGGGTGTAACTGGATGATAGCTAGATGAAATTTGATAGTTTCAAGTTTCTAAGATAGGAGTAAAGATAGAGAGTGGTATTGGAGTGTGGAAGTAGCCTCATTTGTATTTTGATTTGAGAGATGTTTGAGTAGAGTTGGCTTGAGAGCTTTCTAGTATCAACCATTTTTGGATAAAAGAGAGAGTCATGTGTTCCCTTGCGAGATGGTTCACAAGTAAATTCTTATGGAGACATACTGACAAGACCCTTCAAGGAGGCTTATGACGTCAAGGCCCGGTTGTAAGTTTTACTTTGATATCTATTAATACAAATCAATAGCTTGTTTCCTATATCGTGCGTTAAATTATATGTCGATAGCTTGAGGTTCATTGACTCTTCAAGTTGATTGTTTGGTTGTTTTCTATTGTGTTTGTGGTGTTTCTCTACATGTTGTTTTCACGTATGAGCGACTAGAAGAACAAGAGCTGGAGCAACATGATGAGGTCTTCATAACACCAACTTGCTAAGGAAATTTGCTTTGGTATTGTCTGTGTAGTGACTAGACCCGCTTGAGGGGTAGAGGGGTTGCCTTTGTCCACAGAGGGAACTTACCTGAGTCACATGTTGGTGACCATACTGGGGATTTTTCTTTTGTCTTTTGTATTGATTAGTTTGTTGGTTTATTATCTTCCTTATTTTGGGTAGCATAGTTCACTCTGGAAGTTTTTAGAGTACTTCTATAGCCTTCCCACCTTTCTCAATCATATATCTGGCCTTGCTCTAGTCCAACTTTCATTTTTTGTTTTTGATTCTGGGTTTTCATTGTTTATTTCCTAATATTCGTGAAGTAATCACGTCTACGTTGTCTTCTGGTTTGCATCTTTTACTATACAGTGCAGATAAATGGTCTAACAGTGGCACCGAGGCCTGAAATCGGCTCGAAGTAGCTAACTGAAGTAAAATCATGACGATGTGGCAAAGTGATTGGTTAGGGAGGTGCGACGATTTGTTTTCGGCGCATGTTGTTAGTGTTTTACTGCGATGATTCCTGTAAGTTTCAAATTTTGAGGTTTGTTTGGTTGATCGGCTAGTGTTTTTTGTCCTCAAAGCTTGTTTTGCTCCTCTCTGTTGTGTTAAAAGTGTTGGTTGTTAAGATTTTTGGTTTCGATTTTCAAGTCTTTTCAAATCCTCTCTCTTGAACTGTGTGACCTAAATACCCTAGGGTTTCTCCATTGCTTGGTTTCCTTGGGTCACTCATTCATTGAGATCTTTAGGCTCTGCTTGGTAAATCTATCTCATTGTTTGAGGCTTCTTCGTTTTTGTTGTTTGTCATCCTCTTGGTTGGTGTGCGTGTTTTGTCACCAAACTTCCTTGTCTTGTTCACTCGGCCCCTTTCTTTCACTTGGCATAAATCGCTTTGCTTCCCAGTCAATGAGATAGTTTTCCAGTTTTGTAAAAAGGATTATTTATTTAGTTTTGAGTCTTTGATTAATTTGTGCATGTAGTTTCTTATCATTTATTCAAGAAAAAAAAAAGTGCATTCATCTTGTATTAAGGTTTGAAAGATTATTTTTGCATTAGTAGATTCTTGAGATTAAGACATTGAAAAGCAAAAAGTGTGTTTCTCATTCTTTCTTTGATTACTTGCAAGTTTGAGTAGATGGTAGAAGTGTTCCTTTTTCTTTGATTGGTTTGCTTGCTTTCCATTCAACTGTTATGAATTAAACCTCTTACTTTTCCCTAGCTAGTTGTTCATCCAACAAAAATGGTCTTTTTGCTCATTTAGTTGCATTCTAGGCGTGTTAAAGATACATTCGATAGGGCCTTAAAATCGAGACTTAATTCAAGATTAACTGTTAAAAGTTATTGAATGAACTTAAAAATGCATTGGAACCTAGCGCTCCCATATCTAGAAGTCTAGGCTAGAGACATGTTTCGACGTCGTTAAACCTAGTCCATATTATTTTCGCTAAGGTTGGGTGATTCCTCCTTTTGTGATACAATAGATACTAGTATGGATTTGTGCTCCCCATACTGTCACGTATATATTGGGCGACCCCACTAGGTTATCATCCTATTATCCACAGGAAGCTGAGTCTACCGCCTTACAAGTCGTAACGCACTGAACAGAACATTTGGGAAGATTGACGGTCGTACGGGAAGTCCTTATCAATTTATATTTCATTTTATTACCAAGCTATATATGCAGTTTTATGATTTGTCTAGTAAACCTCTTGCCTAGAATTCCAGAGAAGTCACCTTCATTCCTTTTTGACTCTTTAAAAGTAAAAGTATCATCGAGCACTTGTCCTTTTATGCTCATTAAACTTTGAAGGTGACTAGAGTCATATTTCGTCCTTTTCTCAACTCTTTAAACATGAAAAGGAAATGTTTCATTCTAGTGTCATAAAATTTATTTGGTCGCGATAACATTTTACCTATTAATCTTGGTCGCCTTATGATAACATCTTGGAAGATTATTTCCAACCCTATTGATTATATCTTTTCTCCCAGACTTTTCAGTTAGGCCATCCTGGTAGAATCACCGAATCTGTCATCCGTGCCAGGTGATGGGGAGCCCCTTTCTCCTGTCTCTTCTAAGGTATCATCTATGACTGGTACTCTTCCTATTTTCCCAAGGTTCAGCCTCTTGTTTCTCGAGCTCTGGGTGGGGACCCTTTTGATTGGACTCCTCCCAAAATTTGGGAATTTTTAGAGGTAGATCTCCCATCTACTCCTCTTGGTGTTTCAATTCTGATGGTCATTTCCGACATGGATGAGTCAAGTCCTATTAGTAGCCAACAAACACTTGGGTCAACTAGGGAACCTTAGTTTTCCCCAAAAGGTTTTCCTTTCCACACTGCTTCAAATGTGTTGTTGCCACTTCGCTATCACACTCTAGCCAACATACTTGGTTCTACCTCTCTGCATCAAAGATCTATGTGGTCTCATACAACCATTCTATCTTTCATACTTTTCAGATCTGCCCAGTCGACCCTGACATCCATACCTTAGATGCATGTTACGTCAGTTATGTTTGTTCCATCAATGTCCACCGTGTGTGTGGCATTCAAAACTCCTTCTGTTAGTGCAGTTACTACATCTTCAGTAATTACTACCATTACTGGGATATCGTCCGGACCTACTGGCAGCGGTTCTTCACCTTTGGTTTCTGGATTCAATCAACCTATGGGTAGTGTGCCAATCTCTTTGAATTACATTTCCTACGAGATTTTCATATGAGCAATACCTGTTTTCTCTCCAAAATCCGACTGATAATCCTTTAGTTTTTCAACTTCTATCTGTTTCGCATAACCCTACGTACTACTATGATCACATGGAGCTCATATTTATTACATTGGGTCACTTCCTTCGGGGGTCCCAGTTGAGAATTACGTTCCACTTTCGGTTGCCTGGAATCGTACTACCTATGATTTCCAATAAGGACAACCTTTAGAAGGGCAACCTTTGGGTTTGCAAGGGAAATATTATCAAGGACAACCTTCAGGCCTACAAGGACAACCCTTTCAGGGACAACCTTCAGCCTCCACAGATTCCTCTTTTGTTTATTTATGGCAACCTTCTGGTCAGCAAGGTCAGACTCAATTCTAGCTAGGCCAACCTATTGTCCAGCAAGGCCAACCTTCTGGCTAGCTAGGTCAACCTTAGTTTTAGCAAGGCCAACCTATTTCCTTGCAAGGACAACCCTCTAGTCAAGTGGGAAAACCTTAGTTTCATAAAGGTCAACCTATCACCCAGCAAGGTCAACCTTTTGGATAGATAGGTCAACCTCAGTTCCAACAAGGCCAACCTTCTGGCTAGCTAGGCCAACCCCAGTTCCAACAAGGACATCAGTTTGGTCAAATCAATCCAACTCTTAGTCAACTAGGCACTCAAACACCAGCTGGTTCCTAAGTTCCACTAGTTTCCAGACATAGGCTAGACTCCAAGCTCAACCCCATCCCCAAACTCAAGTTAGATTCCAAGCCCAACCTATTTATCAAATGCAACTTGGGCCCTAGGCACAGTTTGAACCTCAACCACAATACGGTCTCCAAGTACCTCAACAACCCCAAGGGAAACCTCAAGGTGCTCCAGATCATAATTATCAGCAACCTCAAGTTAGTCATTATCATAATTTTCAACAGCCATGTGCTACCCCTGTTGGTCAAGCTGGTAACCAATAGTTTGCTCACGGTCAAAATTCGGGTCAACAACCAGGTTATGTCATTAATTTGCCCAACTATAACCCTTATGGACAAAATCCTTTTGGAAAAACTCCATGGGGGTAACAAGGCTCTGGTTGGAACCCTAATGTTGACCCTTATCAAAGGCCTATGATGTCCTTTAACCCTCAATTACCTTTTCTTGCGACTTTGGAACTCTCGATATGTCCAAGCTAACGAATGACCCTATCCTTCATAATTTGTATTGGCCACTAGTTCTGACCAAGATTCCTAGTGATTGTCCTAATTTCAACGGTAAATCTGGAGAGGATCTCCAAGCACATGTTATGACTTATCACCTCTGGTGCTCATCTAACTCATGGCTTGATGATTCTATCTGCCTCTGTCTTTTTTAGAGGAATCTTACTAGTTCCGTTGCGAAATGGTATATTGAACTCACTCGTGGAATTTTCAAAGGCTTCAATTCACTTGCTATGGAATTTCTTACCCATTTTCAGTTACCGATTCGTTATGAAATGGGAAAACATATCCTTAAGGCTCTGAAACAAGACACAAATACTCACATCTCCGATCATATTCATGAATGGAGAAGGTGACACCATTTGATTAAGTTCTAGATCCCTGATCAGATTTTGACTGACTGGTTTACTACCTCTTTCGTTGGTCCGATAGCCCGAGATATTCCTATGGCCACATGTGTTACTGAAGAGCAAGCTATTGCACATGCTCAGTGTCTTGATTTGGTTTATTCCCAATTTGGCACAATTTATGATGTCATACCTGATGCTTCACGACCTGAAACTTCTAAATCCCCATCGAGGCCTTTCATCGATGGTGTTATTGGTTCCATTGCTCAATCTTCCTAAAAGTCTTCCATGACTCCTGCGAAGCAAAAACCTATTGCTCCTAGTGAAAATGATTCTTAGTCTGCATCTAATACGAGCAAAACCCCTGAATTCAATGTCATTCAATCCACCGTGGCATGAGAAAACTTCGAAAGGTAAGAATAAGGGGAAAGGTAAAAATATGGCCGATCCACTAAAGCAAGATCCTCCTATGACTCCTACTGATGATGGTTCTAAACAAAAACCTAAGTATCCTTGTCTTATCTATGATGAAGATCACTACACTAAATATTGTCCTAGATGGTTTGAGGTTAGCTGTTTGCTGAAGGGGACTTCAAGAACTCTTGCTATACTTAAAGAACCTTTTCCCTCCCAACAAACGCAAATCGTGGTCGGTCAACCTCAGTCCTCTTCCACTTTTGGCTCCTAAGTTTTTATGGTTGGGACTATCCCTATTCATGTGAGTACTCAATTGAAAGAATATGCTCCACCTATTGGGAAGGAACCTGAAGTACCTTCTAGCATTCCTTCATCCAATTTTGGCCCTCTTCATATTGAATGGCCCAGCACCGAGTCTATCATTAGACCTTCTACTAAGGGAGTTCTCCAGAAATCTTCCTATAACCCCAATGCTCATGCCACGTAGCACTATAGTATTTTTGAAGACTTAGCCCAAGCTCCTTTGGCTATGTCCGCCTTGGAAATTCTCCAGAGTTGTCCCTTCCAATGGAATTCTCTGTTATCCACCATTGGTGGCATTGATCTGGCCAATTAGGAGTTAATTACATTCGATCTTGAGAACCATGTGCTGTGATTACCTCATCAAATCACTTTTCTTATTCAAGTCATCATTAACTCGAGGAATACTCATCGTACTATTATTGATAAGGGCACCTCAACTTGCATCATGTCTGTTGCTTGTTGGAAGGCCATTGGTTCCCTATCTTTGAGTCAATATCCTAATACCTTGGAAGCCTTTGATGGAAGAGATTCTCATCCATTTGGTATTCTCCCATGCTTTCCTATCACCCTAGAAGGGAAGATAGTCAACGTCAAATTCAAAGTTGTAGATGCTAATCTAACTTAAAACCTTTTGTTAGGTCAAAGTTGGACAGACATTATGCGTGTCATGGCTTCGTCATTATTTCTTGTACTCTGTTTCCCTCATAAAGGGAATATTGTCAAGATTGATCAGCTGTACTTCTTCGCTTCCTCTTCCTCAGATGGAAATGTTCCATTGGTGGAGCATACCAGTATTCCATATGAGAGTGTAGGTGCTAGACTCTTTAAATACCTTGCCCTTATGGGTTTTTTCTCACTCCCACCTCCTAATGTCGCCTCTGTTAATATGATTTCTATCAATCTTGATCCTTGGGTGATTCCCCCCATCGATCAGGTGGATTCATGAGGTGAGGTTATGCTGTTGAGCCTTGCAGAGCTCAACTATGTTGAAATCGTTTTGGCTTCGGTTTCTTCTAATTCCGTAACTTCGAGTAGATATCTCGACACATATGTGTAATCCCCTTAGCTTCGCAATATTGTTTCTCTGGACCAGTTACAAGAGACATTTCCTTCTGATGAGGCAATTCTTGAGACTGTGTATTTTGAGGATCTTCCTTGTCTCAATAATCACCATCGTTCCTCATTTCTCCCAAGCCATAGGGCCATGATTGCTTGTTTTGGTAAGTTTGTTTCCTGTGTTCCTTCTCAACCACTTTAGACACCTATCTTTACTCATGAGGTTTTTTCTGAGGGGAATATGGGGAATATTATGAAAACCATGCCCATCGACATCTCCGTTAAACCAAGGATTGTTGAAAATATTCACATTGGAGTTACTTGTTCTCCTGAAGAGATCTAGTTTTACACCGAACTTTTCCAAGAGTTTCGTGACGTGTTCACCTAGTCATATGAAGAAATGCTTGGTATTGATCTAAGTATTATGGTACATGAGATACCTACGTACCATAGTGCAAAGCCAGATCATCAACATTTACGTCCTATGCACCCGATAAAAGCTGCGACCATTAAAGGAGAAGTTGAAAAACTTCTCAAGGCAGGGTTTATTTACCCTATCCCACTGACCGAGTGGGTATCTAACATTGTCCCTATGACCAAAAAGTAGGTCACTATTAGGGTTTGTGTTGATTATCATGACATCAATCGCGCATTTCCAAAAGATAACTATCATACTCCCTTTATTGACCAACTTATCGATGACTGTGTTGGGAGTGAGATTTTCTCTTTTATGGATGGCTTTTCTAGTTACAACTAGATCAATATTTCACCTGTCGATCAGCACAAAACTACCTTTATCTGTCCGTGGGGTACTTTAGCTTACAAAAATCTCCCTTTCGGCCTGAAGAATTCCGATGCAACTTTCCAGCGAGCAATGTCCTATGCTTTTCATGACATCCGACACATTACTCAGCCTTATCTGGATGATCTTCTTACTCATTCAGCTAAACATGTGAACCATCTAAACCACCTCCACCATATTTTTCTTCGCTGTAGACATTACCATATTTGTCTCAATCTGCATAAGTGTGTCTTTTGCGTCAAATCTGGCATACTTCTTAGGTTTTTCATTTCTAAATAGGGTATTCATCTTGATCCCCTCAAGGTCAAAGCTATTCTGAATCTCCCACCTCCTGCTTTTTTGCATCAACTGCAAATTTTGCAGGGGAAGGCTAATTTCCTACATCATTTTATCCCTAACTATGCCGAGATTGCTAAAGGTTATACGTGTCTCCTTAAGCATGACACTCCATTTATTTGGGATGACATCACCCAAAGGTCATTTGAGCAACTCAAGATGCTTCTTATTTCTGCTCCCTTATTTTGTCCACCTAACTATCATCATGATTATTCACTTTATCTAGCTACCGCTGATAGTACTATTGGTATGGTTTTGGTTCAAGATGACGACGATGGTTCTTAGCACATCATCTATTATCTTAGCTGCAACCTTCTTGACACCGAGACTCGCTATGCTTATGTCGAGAAGCTTGCCTTGGTAGTTGTTCAAGCTGTCCAATGCTTTTGTCATTATATTTTGTTGCACACGAAGACCGTGATTTCAAATTGCAACCCGATGACATACATTCTATCACATAAATTGCTGGGGGGGGATACTCAAAATGGATTATTATCCTTCAGGAGTTTGATTTAAAGTTTAACACTACCAAGTCTAAGAAGTCACTGGTCTTCGCTGAGTTGATTTTCTCATTACCATCTGCTTCTACTCCCTCTTCGATAGAGGATCACATTCTGAACGACACACTTTTCTTTATTAGTACCCTCGATCCCTGGTACGGTGACATTATTGTTTCCCTCCAGATGTCTTCATTCCACCCTAATTTGTCTAAGGATGATCAGCAAGGCATCGCCATCATTCTCAACCCTGTCATATTATTGTAGAAACTTTATACTGTCTCGGTGTTGATTCAGTTCTCCGTTGTTGTTTGATTTTTTAGGAAGTTGAAAAGGTCTTAAATGACTACCAATTGAGCGCTTGTGGTGGTCATATGTCTAGCTATGCTAATGTCAAAAATATTGTTCATGCTAGTTAGTTTTGGGCCTTCATTTTCAAGGATTGCATTCTAACTGTCCGTTCATGTCATGCGTGTCAAATTTACTAGGGAAAGATGCATGCGCCACCTTCCCTCTTGCATCCTGTCATTACCGTTAGCCCTTTTGCTAAATGAGGAATTTATTTTATGGCCTGTAACCCTCGCTTGGTCAGGGGCATGGGTATACCATCGTTGTCATTGATTATTTTATGAAATGGGCCGAAGCAATGCCTACATTGTCTAATGATGGTAAGACAGCTGTGCAATTCCTATTAAATAATGTGATTACCTAGTTCGAATTCCCTGAAGCTATAGTCACTGATCATGGTTCCCATTTTCATGGTTATATGATGATTGAGTTGAAAACCCATTTACGCTTGTGTCATGATAGTTCGATGCCTTATTACCCTCAGGCTAATGGCCAAGTCAAAGTAGTAAACAAAGTATTGGTTACCATGCTTTAGCGTACCATTGGAATGAACAAGTCCAATTGGCATTTGATGTTGTTTTCCTCCCTATGGGCCTACCATACCTTAGTTAAGGATGTGACTGGATTCACACCATTTCAACTTGTTTATGGTCTGGAAGCTACCCTCCCAATTGAATGCGAAATCCCTTCTCTCAAATTAGCTATCGAATTGCTCCCGAATACTACTCCAATGGAAGAACACCTTCTTCATCTAGAACGGCTTGATGAGACTCGTCGACTTTCTTCTCTAGTCATTGAAGCACAAAAGAAGAGAGTCAAAGCTCAACTCGATTAGACAGTTAACTCACGTTCCTTCACGGAGGGAGATTTAATATTGTTGTATGATCAAGCTAATGAAAAGTTGGGGGTAGGAAAATTCGAACACGTGGCATGGGCCCTATATCGGAAAATGTGTGTTGCAAAAAGGGGCTGATGAGCTAACTGATTATGAAGGTAACCCTTTATATAAGCTCCATAATGGGCTTTATCTTAAGAAATACTATGCATGAGTCTTTCATGCATCATTGTGTACATAAGTGTGTTTTTCATTTTGTACGTGTTTGGCTTGTTGTGTAAGCATTGTTTTCTTATTGTGTCCATTTTGCTTCTTATGTAGATGTTTGTTGCACCTTATGTTGGTTTCATTGATGGTGCCTGTTGCAGTACCCAGAATCTTTCCTTCATGGCATGGGTTATATATGATCCTCATGGTGAGTTGGTGGATCTTCAAGGTGTTTGTCAAGGATGTACCCCAAACAATGTCGATGAATATAATGCAGTCATTGAATTACTAACTGAGTCTATTTTCCTCAATATCGCACATTGATTGTGAATCTAGACTCTCAGCTTATTGTTTTTCAACTCAACGGGTGTTATTTCGTCAGAAATCCTCAAATTTTAAGGTTGTATTTATGTGTTCATTTACTTGAAAGGAATTTTAATTATATTACATATCGACACATTCCTAGAAGACTAAATACATTAACTAATGCATTGGAAAATCATGTATTAGGTAGACATTTGCGACATTTATAAAAGTAAATCATTAAAGACATAATAAGTCATATAGCAAAAAACATAGGTATATATATATGTATATCAGTGTTGCACATGAAAGTTCTAAAAAATTATGTGTTTAGTTACATCACAAGACAACATGTCTTTCAAAAATCGCAGAAATTAAACCTAGGAATCTAATCTGTGTGGTGCTCTTTGTAGCACACGACTGCTTGGACCGCACGTCTAAGAAGTCGGTGAATCCTACCCGACACCCTTGCTGTGTGTCATTGGTACTGTCGAGGGACATCCTTGAATCTCACGTAGTCAAGGATTCCCTTTGTCAACCCCTCCAGGTCACAAGCAATCTCATCCTCTACTTCTCCACCAGGAGGAGGAACCTCATACTCCTGCTCAACTCTCCAAGCAATTGGAGACAAGCCTGTAGGACTTTCTGGCCCAACATCTACCAGATTGAAACATAGTGATCCGAGTGGTCTCGAAATCTTAAAAAAAGAAAAATTTGTTACTATGGTCCGAGTGTTCCCCAAGGGGAAGTACTAACTTTAGATCACCCCTGAAATCTAGCCCACCATATGCCCTGTCCTCGAAAACGACAAGTTGGTTGTTCAACCATTGGAAAAACTCTGGTATCCATGACATATGTTGACCCCCACCTCCTTTGGGCATTAGTAGTGCCCACTGAGTCATCTGTGGTTCTTGTGGAGTCGACCATGCTACAACTACTTCCTATCTCTGAAAGATACGAAGGCACTCAAGGATGAATGATACTAGGATGTACCCATACCTGAACTATTTTACATCCCCTTGCCAAAACTTCATTAGTTGTCGTTTCATGTTATCAGCCATGGCCTCGGCCTAGTTGAAGATAGTGGGATCCATATAGCCAGCAGCCAGCCAAAGTTGGGTTTTGGTGGCCTCATGAGGGGCCTGTCAGCCAGCTGCTCTAGTGCTAGTCGAGAGAAGGAAATAGAGAGACAAGTCTCTGATAGTAGTAATCTTGAGCTATACGTCCTTATCTGATTTCTCTGCCTCTAGACACATTCTTCCCATCATCATGTCCATAGTTTCTCCAGTGATCCGAGTCCCAGCCATGTGGGGCCTTTCCCCCCTCCACGAAAAACATATTAAGAAATACATGTCTGCTACCTCGATCTCTAGCTCTTGCCCTTGGATATTGAACTTAGCTTCATTCAGATCCCAGACTCCAACTAGAGATTGGAGCAAGTCTAGTTGTGCTCTCAGACTAGGCACCATGAAAATTTTTAGCAAAGCATGGTTCTGGAGCATGTCCAAATAGTCTTGGTCTCCCATGGCCAGTTCATCATCACCAGTATGCTCTCATTCTTTCCACTAAATCACTGTTTTTCTTCCTACACACACACATCAAGGATTATAAATACTTTTTGCATTTAAAATCCAAAGAAATGCCTTCAATTTTGAGAAATGTTAAGAATCGGTATTCGGGAGCCAAAATCACCCGTTTGGAAAAATCGGGATCTTCGCAACTTTTCCGTGTACAGTCATGAAGACCCCATTTTCTCCCCATGGAAGATTTTGGGTTGTCACGGTCCTGAGCTGGCGACACGCGATGATTACCATGCACATGCTGGCCCTAAATCCTTCCTTGGAGGTGGCATAAACCATCAAAAATGAAGTATTCTCTATGTAAAAATGTAGGAAAATGATTAGAGCTTACCTGGACCATAAGAATTTGCTGACAAGCCGCTGATCTTTATCCAGTCCACTGTTGAAATTTTGAATGCACCAGGGTTAATTTTTCACTCCAAGGTAAAATGGTGAAAAGTAATTTGTTTTTTACCAAATGACTCTTTTATAAGCCTTTTTGGTCAAATTAGGGTTTGTAAATTAGGGTTTTGACTATCTCACGTATTTTTATATCAAAGATGGATCTTACACTTGTTTTTGTGCAGCAATAGATTTCACGAATCCTAGTGACTACCCTGTGAGTTATATTTTATACTTTTTCGGACTCAGTAAAAACACAAAAAAGTCCCTCTTGGAGTCGTCTTTAAGCTCTTTTCTGACTCTCGAAACATGAAATGATTATCGATCTTTTTTCTCTTTGAACTCGTTAAAGGCTGTGAAGTGTCATCTACCTAGAATACATTTACCCCTTTTCCGAGCTGGGATAGATTATTTACGAAAAAGTTGTACGTTGATCTCTCATGGTCAATAGGTTCCCTTGGATATTATTTTCTACCTTTAAGGGTTTGAGGGACAAATTTACAAAAAGGGACCTTTGGAGTTTTCTTTTCCATCTCTTTTTCAAACTCTCTAAACATGAAAAGGACTACAAGTATTACCTATGTCGGACTCATTAAACCTGGTGACATTGGACTTGTCATCATGACGAGATCGAGCTTCTCCTTCCTAGGGCTCGTTAAACTCACTAGGTCAGAGTCGTCCGAAGGATGAACATACATTAGAAGCATATGCTATCCCCTTCAAGCTTGTGTTTCAAAATAATTGGGGTGGGGGAAAATTTGGAAAGATTCTATTGATCATATTAGTTATTACGGCAGCTTGTCACTCTTGGACATTGACACTCTTTCTGCTTCATGTCAGGTTTGGATATCCTCATTCTATCATTGGCCTTCTGGGTTTTGGGTTATTCATTTTGCCTCATTCCATCTGATCCCTGCTACATCGTCATGACCTTTGATCCTTTGGTACCAAAATGCTACCAAATTCTGGAGTAGTGTCGCCGATATGTTCAAGAACTTAATCCTTCTGCAATTTGTAGCCTTACACACCTTCCTCGGATTCTCTATCTCATTCACAATCATCTTGTTCCTTTGTTTTGCATTGATTATGTGGGAAACATTATGGCCCTCTTTCGACTGGTCACTTCCTGTTGACTTCAACTCGTTATCTAGGAAGTTGACCTAGAGACTCCTTTCTGGTACCTTGGAGCTTGCATGCCTCAATGGAAATTTCTTCACATTCGATGACAAGAGTGATTTCACAAGTGTTCAACTCTAGATCATTCTTTGCACTTTGTGGATTGGACTAGCAGTACCTTGGGAACCATTGACATTATTGGTGGTCTCTTTTGCACTTCTTAATAGTTCACATTATTGGCCAGTAATCAAGTGATTTTCTAGCGTTCTCAACTTCAACATATATATTTGAATATTAGAAATTGTAAAATGGTCATGTTGGGATTCAGGACCTTGGGCTCATATTACACAAGTCCAGGTTGCATGGATTGATCTATACAAGACTCTTTTGATTGGAAGGCTACGACCATACATAAGTTGTTTTTGTGGTCTTTTTGATTGGATGGTTGCATCCATACCACAAACCATTTATATTTATGTTATAGATGGCTATGCCCATGCTTTATGCACATGTATTCCTTTCACTATGTACTCATGTATCAGAGATATCAGTTGTACTTGTTTCTGCAGGTTCTCCATGAGGACGGTCTATTTCGGTTATGGATTCGTAAAGCATTTCACCCCTCCCACTCTCTTGGCCTTCATGCTTTAGGGGGCATCTGTTACACAGTAATTTGTCACCAACTCTACATTCCCTGATCCCAAATACTACCAGTCCATGTTACTAACATCTGTGCTATGTCATGTTTCCAATTATGTGTCATTACCTTCCTTGCAATCTCAGGAAGAGTGCCTCATTTCATTATCCCTGAAGAAGACCCTTTTGACCTAAGTTTATTTGTCATCGTGAATCAAAAGTTATTCCCCTCATGAAGAAGGTCAAGTTAACACTAGCCCTAGCAAAGTATTCACTCTGTCCCTATGTTGCACCTACGACGAGCCAGATTTGGCAACTTTTTCAACAACTCATCGAAACTTTGGAATGGAATTGCTTCATGGGTGGTCATAGGGCTAGTTGTTGGGTCATTTGAGCTTGACTTTCTCCTCTGGGATAGTTGTTCCTCCTTTTGTGCAAACTCCCTAATAGATAAGCTCTTCCTTCCTTCTCTTATGGGACCTCTCCCTCCTATAAATATCTCCTCCATGAATAACATTAGCTAGCTTGCATGTAACTGGAAGATAGCTAGATGTAATTTGATAGTTTCAAGTTTCTAAGAGAGTAGTAGAGGTAGAGAGTGTTATTTGAGTGTGGAAGTAGCCTCATTTGTATTTTGATTTGAGAGATGTTTGAGTAGAGTTGGCTTTAGAGATTTCTAGTATCAACCCTTTTGGACAGAAGAGAGAGTTAAATGTTCCCTTGGGAGATGGTTCACAAGTAAATGCATACAGAGACATACCAACAGGACCCTTTAAGGAGGCTTACGACATCAATGTTTGGTTGTAAGTTTTACTTTGATTTCTATTAATACAAATCAATATCTTGTTTCCCATGTCATGCATTAAATTATATGTCGATAGGTTGAGGTTCCTTGACTCTTCAAGTATATTGTTTGATTGTTTTATGTTGCATTTATGGTGTTTCTCTACATGTTTTCACGTGTGAGCAACTAGAAGAACAAGAGCTGGAGCAACACAATGAGGACTTCATCGAATGTTGGATTGAAGGTAGGTCTTCATAACACCAACTTTCTAAGGAAATTTGCTTAATGAGGACTTAATCGAATGTTGGATTGAAGGTAGGTCTTCATAACACCTACTTTCTAAGGAAATTTTCTTTGGTATTTTCTGTGCAGTGACTAGACACACTCTAGGGCTATAGGGGTTGCCTCTGCCTGCAGAGGGAACTTACCTTTGTCACAATGAGCACCCATATTGATTGTGTGAATCTCAAGCTCCTAATTTGCTCATTAATTGATTATGTTGTTTTTTGTTTTGAAGCTTTTAGGGGTATTTTTTTCTTCAAATTTGTTAGAAATCTGAAATGAATTTTAAATAACAAAAATTTTAAAAATTGTAAATTTTATTTCACAAAATCTCTAAGGAAAATCTTTAAAACCTAAAATAATTAGAAAAGAAAATAATTATCATTCAAAAGCATAAAATATGCACTTAATTATAGTATTTTTTGGTGGTTTTGAAGTGTTTTCCAGGTTGTTTTGAAGGATTTTTTTTTATGATTTTCTAGGTTGGTTTTGTGGTTTCATTGGTTGGTTTTGTGATTTTCTAAGTTCTTTTGAAGGATTTTTTGTCATTTTCATGGTTTTTGTATGGTTTTTGTTTTTAGAATAATTTGTTTAATCTTGAAAAAAAATAAAATAAGAAAGACAAAAACAATAGAATACCTATCTTCGTTTGAGCATCTAGGACATTGGCGGGGTCATTGGCGAGATTGATTTGAATGTTGCATGCTTCAATTTCTCAATTGAGATCCAATACTCTTATTCGAGCTACCCAAATAGTCTCAGTCGAGCTCTCAAATTTCCCAAGGTTTGTGCAAATGGAGTACACAGACCACACATGGGGTATTTAACAAAACATATGGCTCGATCGATCCATAATGCTTGATCAAGCATTATAGATCGATTGAGCCATAAATTTCGATCGACTATTTTTTTTTAACCGTTGATTGAGCTACTTTTTTAATGCTTGAGGTTCTCAATCAAGTGCTTAAAAAAGGCTCGACCAGACCATCCTATTTTCCTCTTAAACATGCCCTCTCTTGCCAAAACATGTAACCTAGCTCCATGCTTTTACCCACTAGAAAAGTCATGCTTTCAAGAACATTGGGAAAAACTTGAATCCTTTACATAAATTTCATTAATCAAGTGTAATCCATATTGGGAAACATATTGGTCTACACGATGAGTGCAACTAATTGATCTATCCAATCCAATTGACATATCTCTACCTATTTCCTCAATGTAAAACCTAACTTTGCCATAAAAACCTTCCAAAACACCATTTGTCACTTCTTATTGTGGTGTGGAAACTCACACTACATGTTATTTGGAGTCCAAGTCAACCTCATCAATAGGCATGCTAGTTAGAAAATTCAAACCACCCTTATAAAATTCCAACAACTTGAAACCTACCAAAAAAAGATGCCTAAAAATGACTACCCTTTGCATCTCTTGACCCCATCCTAGGGGGACAAATAGTGCCTAAGGGAACATGGGTTGTAGAATCCATCAAACCACAGACCAAAGGGATTCCTTGAATCATCAAACTAAAGGAAATTAATTTCATAATTGTTTTTCACTTTAAAGAAAAATTATAATTACAGGTAATGTTTTCTTTAAGGGTAGATAATATTTTTTTTTCCATTATAATTACATTGAATTTCATGATGATGATGGATGATGGAACTTCAAACCTATATGATCCATAGTACCTTAAGAAGGTAATATATTCATCATAATTATTTAACATTTTATTTCTATGCTCAAAAATGAGTGAGAGAAGTCTTATTAGATCACCATCATTTTATCGCCATAAAAGGTCAAGAAGTTTTCTACTATGACAAAAATTTTAAAAATTAGATTAAATGTTTGTATAACATGGAAATTATAAAAGAAAGTGATTTTTGTAATCAATTTGCTTAGGATGGCACGAGTGACAATATTTCTCATCCCATGAAATTTTGGGAGGTGACCAAACCCCAATTTCACTATGAATCTCATAAGAATTTGTTCTTATCTTAGAAATGTGCATTTTCTTCTTAATTCTAGTGAATATATAGAGATAGTTTTGGTTTTCAAGATTGTGTAGATCACCTCCTTATAATATCTTAGGCTTTTTTTTCCCTCTATATATTTACAACCCCATAATTTCTCCTTAAATTTGGAAGCAATAGTATTTTTATTATTATATATATATTCTACGTGATGATATCCTCTTTACCGCCTAATGCTCCAACCAAAAATGGTCATCATTATGCCAACCCCACTTGAGCCTATGTTGGCAGTTTTGGCTAGAGTTAGAAACATCTTATCATCGATGATGCATAATTTCTCCTTGTACATAAGATACGTAGTCATAGCCATGCTTTTAGTGAGGGAAAGGCTTGCTTCAATCGGGGGGAGTACTTCCTTTAATCTCCAGGTTGTTGGTTATAAACTACTCTTGGATCTATTTATATTCTTCCTTGACTCTTTGCATATACTACAAATCCAAACATAAAAACCATGTAAAATAATAAGTGTTATGAGAGTTGTAAAGAGGAGAAGTTTTTATCCCATATCCAAATATTTTCCTACTTAAAACTATATTCAAGCCCATAGTAAGCTTTCCAACCTCGATTTATCCTTTTATCAATGATACAATTCCAATTGAGGTTATGATAGATGTTGATTTGAAGATATTTGTATGAAGTGACTTCTTGTAGGGAGACAATGTCATAAATGAAAGTATTATTGGTGATTTTTTTTATTTAATTATTATGACTTTAGTTTTATTGACATTAACACATACCCATCTTGGAGTAGAAATTTTGGAGGATTATTATTTGTTTTCCAAGATTCTAATCGCTCCATGCCAAAAGAACAATATTATCAGCATAGAAGACAAGATTATGACCATATCAATGAGCATGGGGCCAAGAGAACCTTCATCTTCAAAATGAAGGTTTTGACCTTGTAAAAAAATTACGTGCAAACGAATTATTAAAATAGAAAAATATAGAATGGCGAGAAGATAAAACAAATATACATAGAGATTTTCCCCCTAGATCCCAAAATTGGGAATACCAGATTTATTTTTCATTATATTCCTTTCAATGTTACAATATATTAATAACATATTAATATATAATATATATAATTATATATATATATATATATATATATATATATCTGTGTGTGCGTGTGTGTGTGTGTGTGTGTGTGTGTGTGGAAGCATTCATAAACCCCAATCCACTAACCATGGATTAGAACATAACCGTAGTTCCCTTGACCGGATCTACAAATACCATGGGAAAAAACTATCATGCCCAAAAACCATGCACAAAAACAACATGCAAAGCCATGTGTAGGTCCATCCACCATCTTTGGATTTGCCCCCCATCCTTGGGTCCTCCCAACTATTATTGGCTCCACATAAAATAGCTTTTTTCCAGGGCATTTCCTCGGACCCAATGACACATGGAAAGAATATAACACACACCTAACACAAAACACTCTTCTATCTTATCAATGTAGATGGAAAAAGGGGTAATGGATAAAGGATAGTCTTGCTTGAATTTGATAGTGCATTTTATCCCTTCCAACCAACCTTTAGTGATCCTAAGCTTGGAATTGGCATTCTCATGTAGCCTTATCACAACAACCTTCAATTCATGAGGAGCCACTATCTCTTCTAGCCTCTTCTATAATTTTGTCCTAGGAATACTATGAAATTCTTTCCTGAAGTCAATGAAATGACAAAGAAGATCAGTTTTATATTATTATTGTCGCATTTATGTGTAATTATCCTAAGACTAACAAGATGGTCCATAGTTGAATGTTATCTCCTAAACCTAGCATGGCCTTTAGTTCTTTTATCATAACTTTCAAAGTAGAGGCTAATATTCTTTTCAAAAATAAGTCACTAAAACTTGGCTAAAATGTGGCTAATCATAATGGTCCTTTAATTAAAGGAAATTTTTTCATCTCCTCTTCTAAAGATATGTACAATAAATATCTACATCTAGGATTAGGGAAGTTTCGCTTCCTTACCAAATTAAAGAGCCTCTGTGTGTTGGAGGTAGATAAATCCTCCCATTTTAAAAATTTCAGCTTCATAACCTTCAATGCAATTTTTATAAAAATAAAGATAAACATTCAAATCAATTCTTAATCTCTCACACACATAATTTTATAAAATATGTTATAATTAAAATAAATATCTAATTATTTTATCCATCTTAAATATTAAATTTTTTATTTATACTAAATATGAAATGAATTTTATTATTATTTAAAATATTTATATGTATTTCATTTTAAATATTGAATTTTATAAAAACACTTTTCAAAATAATAAATTTTTAACCTGCCAAAAATATAGGTTAAAAGTAAAATTTACAGCAAAAGTTATTTATATTATGTTTTTTTAATTAAAATTTACCTAAAATTCATCAAATTTAGAGGCAAGCTCACAAGGCACGCACACTAAAATTTGATTATTTAGTTAAGTAAATTTAACTATCCATTGAATCTACGAATCACTTCTTAGTTTTAAAAATGGTTGTGCATTCATTTATCTGAGTGGCGTGCAATTTTACAACTAAATTAATATTTGATGTTGCCGTGATGAACGTTCGTGATCTTTCGGATGAATGCTCGCTACTGCCCGTGAGAATGACGCTAAACTATCAGGAAGATTAAAAAAATTGGACATCTTCGAGAGAGCTAAGCACGAAAAGGAGGGTGCGTTTAGTCTACGGGAATCGCCAGTCCAATGGAACACCGAATGCACAATGACTCTGTTGATCTCATCTTACTTCCCAACAACCAGTCTAAGAGACCACGATTTTGTCAAGATTTTACGAAATTTGTGGAGTTTTTGGAAATTTAGGAAATAGCAAGTTATAAGATTAGGGATGTCTATGGGGTCTCAGGAGTTTTTATGTTGTTAATCTATTTCTACCATTAAAAAAACCAAATTTTGGGTGAAATTATAAACAATGAAGTTTTAAAAAAATACCAAATTTTAAGCAAAATTTTTAACGTGCATCGGTCATTCTAACTCTTATTATGGTATTGACATGGCATGACATCTATCAATAGATGTTTATCTATTTGAAAGAAATGAAAATAGCTACTGCAACAATGAATCAATGGATGTCCATTTGTTTAAACGAAATAAAAGCATTAATTAGAGGTTTTATTGTTTGCAGATTAATAGATTTGTATTTGCATGGATGAATTTATAATTTAGGTTTTGATCTTCATAGAAAGTAAACAATGTAGAACAATTTAATGTCAATACATATAATCGGCGCAGAACAAATTGACGTCATTGCACAAACTCCAGATGGGATTTCATAATGAAAAGATGGGATTAGTTCAACTACCATCATTGAAGATCCAAGAGTTAGCCAAATTAGAATCCAAGACTTTCAGTGTTCAAACAAGCGTCAAGGACAAACTGCTCAACCTCCAAACCCTATGTGATGTTTGTTTCATAAAATGTGTCAGCTTAACAAGCAAAAGGCACGAAATAGCAAGCGTTAATTGAATAACCGAGATCACCACTACCCACTCATTGGCATCTATGTTAAACAGGAAAGATAGCAATGGATGGTTTGAACTTGCAATATGTCGTCCAAAATGATATGTCTAATCCTAAGTCCAGGTACCCTATTTCGACTGTGAATCTTCCCTCTACCATACGATAATTGGGTGTATTTCGTATTTGTATCTATAGAAAAATCTTTGAACTAGGAATTATATAAAATTACATTTATTAGGTTTATAGGTTGATGCGTTCGGTGATCATTATATTCCTTATTAGTCAAATAAAACAATGTTTGGACACTAGAGTCCCAAGAAAGGGGTATTCTAGTTGTATCCCTAGCTATATCCTAGTGTTGGATGTTAAATACAATTTATAGTTTACCTATGTAAGTTTTAGTTACAATTTTACGTCAACTTTCAATTTATATATTGAAGTCATTTAGGGATACAATTTTATTAAGGGGTATAAAATTCAAAGATAGCATTATAACTTGCTTTTTTAAGTTTTTGCAAATATTGTAAATAATAGTTTTATAAAATTGATTCACTTACACTAAAATTCGTGTGGTTTTTATTGAGAAAAATTTTAGATGGGAAAATTGTAAAATAAAACAATTTTTAGACAATGGAATAGTAGAAGAGGAGTGGGCATATCTATAACTTGGAGTGAAGAGTCCAACACAATTAGTGGTTCACTCATACAAGGCATGGTTACATATAATCTAGGGTTCTTTAGCATTGTTCCTTACAATGCAACCACTAAATTGTAGGTAATGTAAATGTAAGTGGTGGATAAGATACCTACCTAAATGCATTGAATGCCACCATTCTACCATATTTCAAACTTAGAAATTAAAAGAAATGAAATTAAATGTGTGCGGGAGGGAAGTCTGGAAAAACCAATATGTTCTTGTGTTGGAGTAAAATGGGGTGGAAGAGCCTAATAACTACTTTTCTTATATTCATATTGGGTATATACCCACCCAAATAGAAAAATGACATCTATCTATTTTTTATTCCCACTTCTATGGATGTTGCACTTATATTCATTTCTCTTTCGGGGCTTCTCATCACATGTCTATTGGAAGTGAAGAGGAACTGTGGCATTGAAAATAGGTATTTCATAAAGAGGAACAAAAAATCCTTGAGAGAAACTACAAAACCAAAAAGGGATGCATTATGGTTCAACATACAATAAGTTAAGGATGCCACTCACAATTTCAACCCTACAAATCTCATAGGTTACGGGACCTTCACAACGATGTGTAGGAGAATGCTTCCGTATTGAATAATTATTACCATTAAGACAATAAGAAACTCCTCAAATTAATGGGTTCTAAAGTTGGTCATGAACTTGATGATTATCATATTCCTATTATTGTTCAAGTTGTTCCTAGTTGTAACTTCAGTGATGCCTTGGCATGTAGAGTGTTTGGGTTCTTAAAGAATGAACACTACCTTCTTCTTCCTTATTTAACCTTGTGTCCATCCCAATTACCTCATTTTCAACTATGTATGTTTCTCCTCTTCGATTTTATTTGGAGCGTCAGCTTCATTTTTGGAGTGGTGTGCAACACCCACCACATTCTCGGCTACATTCCCCTTAAGAAAATAAATTTTCTTTGTGTTTGTACTCTCGGCGCAACATCCTTGGGCTCTTGTGGGGGACCTTTTTGTGTGTTATATTTCTTATTATGGATATTTCATTGAGTGATATTTTTTAGTTGGGAGAGATTCTTTGCTAGGAGAATTGGGTGGCTACGGTTTATTTTTTTTATGGATGGGCTATTTATAGTTTGGAGACTATGAATTGTGCCAACTTATACTAAATATTTTAGAACTAAGTTAAAATACAAAAATCACTCATAATATAGATGTATTCTATATTGAGTATATTCCTTTCTTGTGACATGGTTTTTAATTAAAGGAATAAGAGCATACGGCCTTTATGACTATATATATATATATATTCGGGTCATCATAATATTTTCTAAAAAAAAGTTACTAACAATAACTCACACACATTCTTGATAGGAGTGTGCATTAATTCTTAAGAACCCATATGTGTTCTTGAGAGTGCACATGCATTATTAAGTGTGCATGCATGTCCTTAATAGCATGTGTGCACTTCTAGGATTAACATTCCTAATAAAAATAAATTCTCTCTCCCTCCCGCCTTCCACCTCACACCAACTCTCCATCCCTCCATCTCTTTATCTCTCTTTGTGTTAATCTACCACCCTTTCCTTCATTCCCTCTCTCTCTATTCCCCTCATCTCTCCCCCTTTCTCTCCACCTTCCCCTTTCTCCCTCTTTTTTCTCTATCCCTCCCACCCAACTGTAGTGCCTCCTTCACAATATCCCCTCTGCAACTCTCTCTCTCTTTCCATCCCAACCTCTCTCTCTCTCTCTCACTCTCTCTCTCTCTCTCTCTCTCTCTCTCTCTCTCTCTCTCTTGCTATATCCCTCCATCTTTCCCTCCCCTCACTATCCCCCACTTTCTCAATTTACTTCACTCTTCTTATATATTTCTTCCTCCCTCATTGTGCTTCTATCTTACTCTCTCTCTCTCTCTATCTCTCTCTCTCTCTCTCTCTCTCTCTCTCTCTCTCTCTATCCCTCCATCTTTCCCTCCCCTCACTATCCCCCACTTTCTCAATTTACTTCACTCTTCTTATTTGTCACATCTACCCCCCCTCTCTCTCTCTCTCTCTCTCTCTCTCTCTCTCTCTCTCTTGCTATATCCCTCCATCTTTCTATCCCCCACTTTCTCAATTTACTTCACTCTTCTTATATATTTCTTCCTCCCTCATTATGCTTCTATCTTTCCCCTCCCTCTCTTTCACTTTATCCTTATTTCACCCTCCCTTTGTCCTCCTCTCTCTCTCTCTCTCTCTCACACACACATACACATACACACAACTTATCCTCATGTATCCCTTCCTTCGTCCTTATCTCTCTCCCCTCCTGTATGCATATCTCTACCCCAATCATTCTCTCTCCCCTCCTGTATGTATATCTCTACCCCAAGCAGTATTTGATCTAGTAGCAGTTGATGATCAAGAAAAGGATAAAGTGATTGAAGATTTTTTATGAGAATATCCACTCACGACATAATAGTGGAAGATAGTCTTAATGCAGTTGAAAATAAGACAGAGAAGGAAGAGGTAGAGAACGAAACTCTCACTGAAGAAAAAAATAAAGATGATTTTAAAATTGTTTTTGAGTATGCATGTGTTCAAAATAGCATTGGCAAAAAAGTTGAAAACAAAGTTGCTAATAAGGTTGATGCAGATTTGAACCTCATTGAAAAATGGATTCAAAAACCAATCGAACAAATTGATGTGAGTCTTAAAGAAGTAGCTGGGATAAAAGAATTAAATGAAATGGCGAATAATGATCTTGAGTGTGCATATTATAGGAAGAAAGCAACACTACCTGATGATGACAGTGAAGAGAATGATACGGAAGTTTCTGAAAACAAGGAAAAATGCATTAAACCATTTTTCAAGAATGGATTCGAGTAGAGATAAGAATCTGATATCAAGAAATATGGTTGAAAGAAAGACATGAATATGGAGCACAAACAGTAGAGGGAAGAAGACAATTTGAAGATGTAGAGTTGTGGCAATAGTCTATAGTTGAACGAATCCTTAAAGATGAAGTTGTAGAAGACTGACTCAAATCGAATTCAAGACAACTCAAAGAAACATTGCAACAACAACAAGTAAATAAATATGGAGCCTACAGTAAGAATGTAAAAAAGAGAATGAATAAATTTTGAGGATATAGAACTAGGAAAAGAGAAAAATAAATTGAAAAATTGTAAACTTTTTTAGCCATTGTAAACCTAGCTGAGATATAGACTAACAGGCATGTTTGATGATAATTGAGTCAATTTTTATTGTAAGCTTAGTAGGCATGTTTGATTTATGTTGAGTCATATGGTTGTAATTAAGGGGGAGCGTTAAAGATAGCTAATTACTCTCGCATGAAGAGTTCGGTAAATTTAGAGAGTCATTTAACTGAGTTAAGTTGAGTCAAGTCGAGTTAAGTATTATTTTGGGTAAAGCCAAAATTAGTGCACGGTTGCATGTCAAGTTATTTTAGGCAAGTCAATAATCAAAAAAGTTTAAGTACCCCTGACCAAATTCATTGTAATAATAAAGTTTGTGTGATCAATAGAAGAGTTGAAGCTCGTGTTATTGTGAGTGTCAATTATTTGTCTTACTTTGTGCCTTTTCTCCTCTGCCTTTCCAAAAAATAAGGGAAACTATACCAAAAGCACAAATTTAAAATCTTAAGGGTATATTATGAGTGCTTAACCATGGCTTGAGGTAATATATAAGCACTAGAGAAACCATGGACCAAAAAATAGGCATGCATGCTTGTTCTATCATTACTGTAATCGAAAACATTGGTTGTGCTTTCTTGTAGGCCACTTTTTCACTTTTCATCTTAGTTTTCTTCATTTTCAAAAATTAAGTGACTTGAATAGAAAAATATTTGCATTTTAATTTAGGGTTTTGTGTGTGCTTTGAAATTGGAATAGTTTCATTGAAAATGGAATTTCATTTTGCACATTGTTTGATGCATACCCTTTGTCTCTTGCATTCCTTAGATAGATTTTCATTGAATGAGAAAGATTCCATTTCCTCATGCTAGTTTTCATTTTAGGATATTTAGGTGCCATTTGTGGTGAGCCCCAAAACTGAAACTTAATTGGAAAAAATCAGTAAAATTTATTGAATCAACCTAAGGAGAATTTGTGACATTAACGTAAGCATTTAGGGGTGTATGTTAGAGATTTGTTCTGGCCTCATTAAACATAGGAGTTGTCATTATTTTGTCAGCATTGTATCCTAGGGGTGAAATCCCATTCTATGTATGTGATTGTATAGGATCATTCTCCACATACCTTTAGGTATATTGGGGACACTCCATGCACACAAATTATATGGGAACACTCTCATTGAATGGTTACACATTAGATAACACTACTAGAGACTGCACTTCCACGTACTGTCTAGTATATTTTGGAATTCTCCTATAGGTTTCTATCCTCGCCATAAGTAACCGAGTCGGGTGCCTTGTATACCATGATACCCTGAACACAACGTTTAGGGATATTTCTTGCACGTACGTTAATTCCTTGGTTCGCTAAGGTGTATATTCTAGTTCATGGTTGCTTGGTAATCCTTTACACCTAGATTACCCTCTTTTAGATTTATTTTTGTATTAACTTCTAAAATTTATTATCCAACGTGGAAGAACAAAATCCCCCACTCTGTCTTTCACATAGAATGAAAAATAATCCTCCTCTTCCACTAAAGGCTACTACTAGTCATCATCATAAGCATAAGAAGACACAAACTACCGAATTGGGAAATTCGGGAACTATTTCTGGTCCTCCTCCTAAATATGATAAACTAGAATCATCTTTCCCTTTGAGTACTAAGCCCATTATTACCTCTACTCTCATTTGTGAATCTAACACAATTGAAACAGAAACCCTTGAAACCTTATTGCCTTAGGTCATCAAGCCTCATTTTGCTTAGTTAGATACATTACTTCCTAAGGTTGTTAAACCTGAGGAACCTCAACCATCTTCACTTGTTACTTCAGGTCCTTCCTCTTCTCTTCCTTTTTCTCAGACAAAACCTCCAATGATATATCTAGGACCCAACAATGAACCTCTTCCATATGGACTTGTGAGTATTGAAGAGATCTCGCAAGAGGAGCCTCATCCCTCTACTCTTTTTCATTGGAGTGGAATCCATTTGTATCAAACTAATCCTCTTCCTCCTCTTCATATTCCAAAACAAACTCCTTGACCTGATTATTTGAACTCACCAGTAGATTTCTTGTGACAATCTTTATTGTGATTGTTAACCATGACTGTATCTAATGTGACCACCCAACCCATGTTGACCACTATGGTTGAGAGATCAAATGCTGCTTCCTCATCTATGTTTGTAACATCACCAGAGGCACATCTATATGGTAGCCCGTCTGTCCCACCTAGTTATCATTATTTATCTATTACTTTATCTAATGTAGCTTCCAGTCCTTGGACCTATCACATGTCATCCATTTTGGGAATTTCATCTGATACTTCTCTTATGAATTCTACACAACCTGCTTCTTCTCCTTCGCATACACCTATGATTGAACAACATGATACCCCTTATGTTAGTCAGCAAGGTTATGTTCAATATCCTAACTCTCCCTATGTTGGGTGCACTCCATCTGGATTTCAGTTTCCTCCATCATCCCCTCCTCCTATAACAGGGGGGCAACCTGTTGTTGGTATACCTCAAATTGGTAATCAACCTTATTATAATCCTCCTTATCCTCGGATGGATGAAAATGTTTGGAAACCTACTTTTCCCATCCAACCAAGTTCATTTTGGGATTGACTATTGAATCCTAAGCCTATGCCATCTTCATCTCAAATTCCTACCCATCCATCCATACCTCAACAAGTTCAAATACATGTAAGTCAAAATTTAAAGGTTGTTATTGCATCTAAACTTATCCCATTGGTATCTCATACCCCTTAGGTTCCACTTATCGAGCCCTTACGAGGTACCTTACAATCCCAACCACTTGGAGAAGGTACTCCTCAAATTCTGATAGGACAAAATGTGTGTAGTATGCCACAACCCCAATCGATCAGACGTTATGTTGGTATGATGAAAAATCCCATAGGGAAACAATATAGAGCATATCACATTATTCCTCAAGTGTCTTTTCAAGGCCAACATACCCAAACCCAACCATTCCAACCTTTGTAGGGTTATCCTAGAGCAAGTCAACAAGGTTACGCGTATGCTAGTTATTGGAATCCTCCTTATTCTAGTGCTTAGGTTCCTCTTTATTAGAACCCTCCTTATTTGGGTACACAGGTGCCTTTTTCTCAGGCTATTCCATCTTATCCAGGCTCTGCTCCACCGGATTTCAACTGACCGTTGCCTTTTGTGACGTCTCTCGAATTGTCGGATTTGACTCAGCTTACCAACAATCCTATTGCTCATTCTCCTTGTTGGTCGATAATTCCCACCAAATTTCCATTTGATGTCCAAAAATTCAATGGGAATCCTAAAGAAGACCCATCAACCCATTTCATGGCATATCATCTGTGGTTTTCCTCGAAATCCCTTAAAGATAACTGCATATGATTACGTCTTTTCCAACATACTCTTATAGGTACTGTAGCTAAATGGTACATTGAGTTACCTAGAGATTTGTTTCATGATTTCATTTCCTTGGCTACCAACTTCCTTATGCATTTCCAGTTACCCATCTGGTATGAAACTAGAACTAAACTTCTGACCAACCTTAAACAAACTAAAGCAACTCACACTTTAGATCACATTCATGAGTGTCAGCGTTGTCATCGGTTGGTTAAGACCTATGTTCTGGATCAATTACTAGTGGAACGGTTTATTAAATCTCTATTTCCATATATCACAAAGGATTTAGCTAAAGGTAGAGTCATGACTGAAGAGAAAGTAGTTGCTCATGCTTAGTATTTTGACCTCATCTATATCTAATCTAACATGCTCTACAAAAATGTACCAGATGCTCTAAGACCTTCCAACGTTGTTCCTCCCACTGCTGGTAAAGAATCTCATGTTGTTGATGGCATCATCAGTTCGGCCAGTTCAAAGACAATAAGAAAACCATCTAGTGATGTCATAATTGTTCCTACCCAAAAATATTCATCCAATCCCCTACAGCTTCCTCTTTTGCGATAAATGTCATTTCATCTGATAAATGAAAATATCAACAACAAGGAGGAAGCAAGAAGAAAGGAAAAGGTAAACAGAAGAAAGATTATTCACTTTAGCATAAACAAACAAATCAGTCCTCCGATGAGAAAAAAAGTCCTTGCTACCCATGCTTGACTTCCAACAAGGAGATCTATACTCGTGACTGCCCTCATCGCATTGAAGTGAATCAATTTCTAAAATCTTCCACTTCTCCCACTGTGTTGAACGACTCATTTCCTAATCAGGTGACCCATATGGTCAAGACCCATCTTCCTCTAACACAATTTTAATGATGTCCTCCATGAACCATAAATCCTTCGAATAGTCAGGCTATTGATATACCTGCCAGTTCGAATCACCTCTTTCTGATCCTCCTTTGCCCATGATTCTTACAGAGTTGACTATTAAGCCTCTGAATGGTGTTATCCATAAGTCTTATTTCAACCCTCATGCCAGGGTTGCTCAAAATTATAATGTAGTTGACAACTTGGCTCTGTGTCAATTAGCTATGTTGACCCTCAAGGTGTTGCAAAACTACCCCACCCAAAAAAAGGCTTTTATTTCAGCGATCGCATGTGTCGATCCTTCATATTCCAACCTAGTTGTTTTCGGTCATGAAAAATATACCCCTCACCTTCTAACTCAATTCGCCCTTATCATTCAGGGTGTTTGCCATGGTAAGAACATTCATCATTCTATTATGGATGAGGGAGTTTCAACCTATATCATGTTTATGTCTTGCTAGAATGTGATTAGTTCACCACAACTAAGTAAATCACCTACCACATTGAAATTTTTTTATGGGAGAACATATAATCCTTGTGGTATTTTGAATTCCCTACAAGTAGAGTTGGTGGTCAAAATTGTATCCATAGAAGTGGAAGTGCTTGATAGACCCCTCGATTATAATATTCTATTAGGTTGTACATGGGTTTATGCCATGGCCATAGTTGTTTTGACTTATTTCTGTATTCTTTCCTTTCCTCATAAGGGAGGGATTGTGGCCATCAATCAACTCACCTATTTCTCCTCTAATTCTCATGTTACTAGAAGTGCCCCACTTGTAGGGAAAACTTGCATTCTTATCAGCATGTCGAGGTTGGAATATTGAAGGATTCCTCACTCATGGGACCTTTTCACTACCTCCTCCTCCTTTTCCTCACAATACATCTTCAATCACTTATATCAATATGATATCATCTTCTACTATCTAGACAAATTCATGGATTGTACTAGATCAAACTAGCATCCATAGTTTTGGTGACCGAATGTCGCTTATCCCTATTAATCTTGATTACAAAGTTATCTATTAAACTTGCAAGGATCATACCTTCTATTCAATCAATTAGACTAATCTATCATTGGATTATGGAATGTCTTCTGATCCATTCTATAATGTATTCTCTACCAATGAGAGCATCATGGAGATCATGATTCTAGAGGATGCACCATGGGATAATCATCACCATCATCCCTCCTTACCAGATTCCATTGAGGATACTCTCAGTGGTGTGTATCTACCCAATTTCATCGAGTCTTTTACAATTTCCATTTCTATCCATGAATTCAATTCTAAGAAGAATATATCTAATATTGAAGAGACAATACCTCTTGATATCTCTGTTAAATTAGGTACTGTTGAAAATTTGCACATTGGTCTTTCTTTCTCTCCATTGAAGATTCAGACATATAAATCCCTGTTTAAGGAGTTTCATGATGGCTTTGCCTGCACCTATGAGTAAATTCCAAGTATCAACCCAAATATAGTAGTGCATGAGATTAAAACATATTTTGATGCTAAAATACTCCCACAGTGCCTCCGCCTGGTCCATCCAAAGAAGGTTGTCATGATAAACAGTGAAGTTGAAAAAATCCTTCATGTTGGTTTCATCTACCCCATTCCTCTCATAAATTGGGTTTCAAATATTGTCTTTGTCAGGAAGAAACATGGGAATATATGTGTATGCATCGATTATTGAGATTTGAATCGAATTTGTCCAAAGGATAATTCCCTAACCTAGTTGGTTGACCAGATTGTTGATGACTATGCCAGTTGTGAAATATATTCGTTCATGGATGATTTCTCCATGTATAATCAAATAAACATTCTCCTAGTGGATCAATGTAAGACTACATTTATTTTTCCCTGGGGTACATTTTCGTACTCGAAACTCCCATTTGGTTTGAAGATTGTTGGGGCCACATTTCAGTGGGCAATGGATTACACTTTTCATGATATTAAACATATCATGTAGCCTGATTTGGATGATCTCCCTTCTCATTCTAAGTATCACGATGATCACCTGATGCATATTAGGGCCATTTGCTTATGGTGTAGACACTATAATATTTGACTTAATACACACAAATATGTGTTATTTCTTAATTTTGGTTGACCTCTCAGTTTTGTTATTTCAGAACATGGAATTCATATCGATACTATGAAAGTACAAGAAATCATCGACTTGCCTACACCTTCTTCGCTAATTCATCATCAACGACTTCAAGGGAAAGCTAACTTCTAGTGACGATTTCTCGCTAATTAAATTAAGTTGACCGAAAGAGTCACTCGCTTGCTTAAGAAAGTGGTTCCCTTCCATTGGGATAATGCAGCTCAAAAAGCATTTGATGATCTAAAAGATGTTCTTGTTCAAGGATCTCTATTATACCCCCCTGATTACCAATGTAATGATTTCCTGTATCTCGTTGTTGTACTTTATACTACAGCAATGGTATTGGTCCAAAGACAATATAAGGAGAAGACACCCCATACATTATCTAAGTTATAATCTCAATGATACTAGGATAAGATATACCCATGTAGAAAAGTTGGCTTGGGCAGTTGTTCAACCCATCCAAAGGTTCTACTTTTACATCTTACTTTGAAAACTACAGTTGTTTCAGATTACAACCCTATGACATACATTTTATCACGTCAATTTATGGGGGTGAATAATATAAATGGATTTTTATCCTACAAGAGTTTGAACCTGGGATTCATCAAATCCAAGTTAAATAAATCCTTGCTTTTTATTGAGCTTATGTGTGACCTTCCTTCCCCTGATTCAAAATGGACATCTGGTGATTCTATCCCTGACAAGTTTGTTTTCTTTTGTTTTTTTTGTTTTCATTTTTGTTTTTTGTTTTTTGTTTTTTGTTTTTTGTTTTTTGTTTTTTGTTTTTTGTTTTTTGTTTTTTTTTTTTATGTTTTTGTTTTTTTCTTTTTTTCATAATCTGACCCATGGTATGGAAACATTCTAATTTATCTCCACATCCATACTTCCTGGTCTGATACCTCTTGCTCCGAGAAGCAAAGTATTCAATACCGAGCCAATAATTACATCATCATTGGCGACACCCTTTATCGACGAGGTATTTATATGATTTTATGAAGGTGCCTCATGCATGAGTAGGTCAAGAAGGTCCTGAATGAATGCCATTCAAGGGAATGTGGTGGTCATTTACTTGGCTACGTTATTGTGCATAAGATCTTATGTGGTGGTTACTTTTTGTCTACCATTTTTTGAGACTGTATTCTCACTGTCCAGAAGTTTCATGCATGCCAAATTTATGATCGTAATACATGTGCTCCACCCATTGCATTGCATCCATTTAACGATGTTGGACCATTTACGAAATGGGTTATTGAATTCATGACATGTAACCCTCACTCGATTGACGGGAAAGGTTATATCATTGTCGTGGTAAATTATTCTACTAAATTGGCTGAGGCGATGCCTATTGTTGTAAATTGTTTTTACTATGTCAAAAATATGAAAAACAAAAAACATATATTTCAAATATATATATATAAAGATAGATAGATAGATATATATGTATGTATGTAAAGGAAAAATAAAAGAAAAAAGTTTATTTAGGATGAGATTTTATTTTTTTTAAATGAAAAGTTAGTTGATGTTAAAATAAGATGATGCGGCATTTATTAAAGCATGTTCTTGGTGGGGTCCCGAAGGGATTCGAAGGAGATTAAAATGAGCAATAGGTTAAATTGTGCTCACATTTTTCATGTCACTTGAACAGCGATATCAGGACTTCCCCACGGAAGAAACCCGACATCACAACTTGCACGAAGTTTATTTAAGGGGGTGCCCCTGTAAACAAGTAAGTGTTAGATCACTGACTCTCGATCAATGTCCAAAATCTGGTGCATGATCACCTATCCCACCTACCACCATGGGTGCTCCCATGAATGGTAGAGGGATACCACCAGGGGTATGTGAGAAACGAGCATGATTGTTTTTACCATCAATACCTCATCATCGCATCATCCCATCCTCCCACGTTACCCCTGTCACGTCATACACATCAACACTACCACATCACTCTGTACACATGTCACCTCCACATTTTTTTCATTTTCCCATAAAATCTAGCTTTCTGCTCTCAAAACATACAATGTTTGTTCCATTTCCATGCATCCGTAAGCACATCCACATTTTCCAATTTATCACACTTGGATTCCAACATTAGCATTCAGTATCTAGGTAGCTATACATTGTGTTCACCCACTTATTTTATTAAAAACATCAAAGAAAGTACCTGTGACCATATCTACAAATGATATTCCCTTCATGGACATAGAAAGGGATATCTTTGACCCTGTTTTCTCCCAAAATCTGGTGGAACTTAACCAAAACATTCTAGCAGTCCAAAATGATTCCCATGTATACACTACAGTAATAAAATTATGTTTTTTCTCTGTTATATTTACCCATACATATGTTTATCCTAAATTAATCACTTGGTTGGTTTCTGCGTTGTATCCCCAGAAATGTTTTGTAATGAATGCAGTAGGAGAAAATACCTTTCAAATCTCTACCCTTCTAATTCAACAGGCTCTAGACTTTCCCTCTTCAAAACATTATATTACATTTACAGAAGAAGCGTCGGTAGAAAACTTTCAAAGTTTGTCTATAAGAGACTATACCCAATTATCATTTTATATTTTGCCTTGAAGACATGTTTTATCTAATGAACCAACTCAATTTCCCCTAGAAACTTTTGATGAGCATGTTAGGCCAATTTTAAAAACATTTCTCAGGTTTTGGGAAGGGATAATACTTTTATGGTCGATCGTGTTGTGTTAGGCATGTTTCGTTTAATCATGCATCCTGAAACTGTTATTGATATTCCAACTTTCTAGGAAGGCTTAACAAAATCCCAATTGTCAAATTTGAATCTTACTAGTTATCTTAAGTTTCCATCACTATTTTTTTATCTATTCCTTTATGTTCATGTGGAAATATTTATGCATTTAGGCCTGAACATAATGGATGTCCATAAGAAAAAAAATCAGTAGTAAACTAGACAAATATTGTAAGAAGTCTCCCTAAGCATGAATTTTTTGTATATTTCACGGCTTCTTTCATGTCAAATATTTATTCCATTATAAATAGTTTCGTTACACCATGCTTCTCATAAAAATCCTAAGCCTTCTCACAACTTAGTAAATATGTCAAGGTAGGAGATTGGTTTCAATTTGAATATCATGTCGAGATCAGATTGTATGGAGCAGAGGTTTCCCCTTACATGCTTCCTTCTTTTGTGCTAATGAGATTGTTTTCTCTAAAATTCATTAGAAAAAGTTTAAATGTGGATCAAGTTCACTTTGTACCAGAAAATAAGCATCATTTATTCGAGTTTCCCAAGATGGTTGGGCCTTGCATTGTTAATAATAGATAGGATATGGAAGAAGTAGAGAGAATACTTAGAGATATGGAACTCCAGCAAGGGAAAAAGTGGCCTTAGGATCCTCACTATATCGTTCCACACAGAAAGGTAGAAAACTCTAATGCTCCTTACACACATGAGTATAGACGAGATATTGAAAAATTGGCCAATGGTGGTAAGTCTGAAACAGAAAGGGGAATGGAGATTGTTACTCCTCATCCTATTGAAAAAGGATTGAAAAGATAAACTAAAGAGATAATTGGTCTAGATGGTGAAACAAGTCACAACTCTAAGAAGGTAAGATTGCATGAAAAGGAGAAGGAGTCTCGGCCTCTGGTTTGAAGTTCCTCTACTGCATCTTCTTTTCAATTAAAATTGGGAGAAGTGACACGCACATCTTCTTCCCACGTCCCTGAAGAATTTTCATAAAGCTCAATTTCAATTTTAGAGGAGATGTATACCCAAATTGAAGAAAAGAACTAGAAGATTAAATAAAATTTTGTGTCCCAGCTTGAAGCTCAATCAATTTCAGAGTATCACACCATATTATTATTAGCCATGGATTTAGAAAGAAATAAGCTCAAATCATATTTTTCTCACCCATCTGCTTTAATTTTTTCTTCATTGGCAGGTTTCAAAACTTTAAATGTAATTGTGGATGCAAGGGAGATTCCATTTCCTTATAAACATAAATTTCATAGATAAACTGGAGAATGGATTTATGGTGATTTGAGTAAATCATCCCTAGCAATGAATAAGACAAAATATTTATTGGGCAAAGTTGTAAATCAGTTAAAGTTGGGAAAGGAAATCTGTAGAGACTTATTTACTCAGAAAGAAGAGTTGAAGAAGTTAATTTTGAAAATTGGTGTCAATCAAGAAGATAGGTCTGTTTTACAGAAAATATTACAAGGAGCAAATTCAAAAATCCAAGTGCTCATAAAGAAGTTGAAGTTTCCTATTGTAGAACATGTGACGGCCACATAGGTAGCCCAACTGGAGAAGGAAAATGGTATTTTGACCAGAGAGTTGTTGGAAATAAAAAATGAAGTGGCTTCCTTGAAAGAAATGAATACTAGCTTACAGCAGAAGCTGGATACTCATGTTTGCACCATTCTAGTACAACCATACTCAGAGGATCCAACTGATAAATTGACTTGGGTTATGACTGAACTAAAAATTTCAAAATATGAAATGAAGATAATGCAAAAGAACTTGGATGACACACAAGAACTCTTAAATATTAAATAAAGACAACTAACTATGGAAAAGGTCTCTACATTAAAATATCAAAAGGATTATAAGACAACCTGCTATGAAATCAAGGAGTTGAGAGAAAAGGCAAAGGGAAATATTTCACTCATATAGGCGAGAGAGTTAATCCCGAATGGTATCATTCATCAAATAAAATATATCTAGGACAATATATTTATAATGGTAGAGGATAAGATGATTTGTAGGGACGTGGGAAGCATCATTGCTTCTTATAAATAGAAAATCCAATGACTTGCTCAAGTAGCAAAGAAAATGATCAATTTTCTTAATTCCATATCATCTAAGGAATTAAGAATTATGCAGATGGAAGCCATAATAAATTTGGTGATAGAAATTAACAAGATGGCGTAGAAAAATTTTTACAGGAAAGCAACAGAGGCTAAGATTGGTGAAATTAAATAATCTCTTCTAAAATTTAACACAAATTTCAATAAGAGGATGAGGGCAGGATTTCCTTTTTTCTAGGACCAACAGGGAAATTTGATTTCGTGGGAGACTTATGAGACTTTTTTGGTGGAAGCCAAAAGCAAGATTAACTCTTCCCATGAGAAGACAATGGTTCTCAATGGGTTAACCATTGTCAATTACCTTCATAGAAAATTTGAGTTGTTGTGGTTGGTTAAAACTCTTTTTATAGAAAATCCATCTTATTGAAGAATCACCAATTTTAGAATTTCTTATCCAAGGTTTATTAAGTGTCAAGTTGAGATGTCACAGTATGGAAAAAAATGCAAAGGATGGATGTCTCTAACAGCAACAACAACAAAACTTGGACCTTCTACAAGCGAGCTTGCACAAGAATCACAAGTTATCTAATGAAAAATAGCCACCTCACCTTATTTTATGAATTTAAAAAATATTATATTTGAATAATTACAAAATTTTGTTCTCAATTTTGTAAAAATCTAAGTCCTCAGAAGGACCAAAGGGGGCTAAAGTTTTTTTAAAGTAGTTTAGAATTTTTGTGGCAGTTAACAATTTTTATAAATGTCGCCATTGTAATGTAACTGTAAAATAAACTTGAGAGAACCATTTGGGGTTTCGATTTTTTACTTCAGAAGGAAAAAAAAGATTGTGTAATATTTCTATAATTTCTTGGAGAATAAATAAATAATTTCAAGGTGATTTCAAGTAGCCTTTTGAAACTAATATATGTTCATGTTCTTTCTAATTACTATATTTATTCTATGGAAAAGAGTAATGAAGATTCTTGTTTTTTATCTTACAGATTTACTGAAATTATAGTACCTATAATTTTAAACTAAATAACCTTAATATGTGCTCCTCTTTCCTGCGAGTTCATTTCTCAACATTTCATATTTTCTTATAAAGTTTGAAGCAATAGATTCTACAATAAGTAACCTTTCACTTTCTGGACTTGTTATCATTCCTTTCTACCACTTTGTTATAGATTTGAATCATTTTCATTGTTAGTGAGGCCATCTTGAAAATTGCTTTACCCATGACAATTTATTTACCATTAGTTGTGGAACATTCTTTTGAAATGTCATAATGGGGCAGAAAATAAAATCTATTATCTTTATGTATGGATGTCCTAGGAATTGACCTCTACTCAGCCAAGAGTTTTCTCTAGGGTTACAACACCTACATTTCAAAACAATGGTGAAACAACTACATATTTATTTTTCAATTATGTTATCACATTGTTTGGTGTTCTACAAGCCATAGTTACAGATCACATAAAGCACTTCTGGAATCATATGATTACTAAACTAACAACTAAGCTAGGTTTTTCCCATGAATGTTCCACTCCCTACTATCCTGAAGTTAATGGACAATTTGTGGCTATCAATAAAGTTCTTAAAACTATACTTCAATGTATGGTAGGGGTACATAAATTGGAACGCATTTTCTCCTTTATGCTTCCCTATGGGCATATCGAACCTTAGTAAGGACTACTACCAAATCTATACCCTTTCAGTTGTTTTATGGTCAAGAAGAAATCCTTCCAATCGAAAGTGAGATTTCGTCACTAAAACTAGTTGTTGAACTTCTTCCTGCCACTTTTGTAGAAGACGGACGTCTTCTACATATGACCCGATTAGATGAAAGATGGTGTGATGACACTATATCTAATGAAGCACATAAAAGATGCATCAAGGCATAATACAACAAAAGTATCAAGCCTTGTGTCTTCTCAGAAGGAGACCTTGTTCTTTTATATGACCAAGAATATGATAAGTTAGGATAAGGGAAGTTACAACCTATGTGGTCAAACCCATATATTTTCAAGCATGTCCTTGAAAAAGCGTTCTATGAGTTAGTATATTTTGATGGAATTCCACTCGTGTAGACTAGGAATGGGTTCCACCTAAAGAAATATGTTTTGTAACATTGTTTACATACTTTCTATATGTGTGTTAAGTATTTTTGCGGTGTCCCTCTTTAGAGTTACATAAGGTTTTTGTTGGTTCCTTTTACGTTTGGTTTGCAAATGCCAGCATCCCTTGAATCGTATTTTGGTTATCCTGATGGTGCTATTCATAGTACTTGGAACCTATCCTTCGCAACGTGCGCTATAGTTTCTCTAATTAACGAGTTAGTGAGTCTACAAGGGATTTGTATTGCTCACTCTACCAACAACGTCATTGAATATAGCACAGTGGTTGAGATCTTGTCTGATATTATTTCACATGGTATCTGTCATTTAGTCATCAAACTTGACTCACAACTTCTGGTACTACAACTTGCTAATGTTTATTCGGTAAGAAGTCCTACCATATTGCATATGGTTTTAAGGGTTCACCTTCCAGAGAGACATTTTGATTTCATACAATATGAACATATTTATAGAAAACTAAAAACAATGACAGATGCACTTGCTAATCGTGTTTTAGATAGACATTTGCAACGAATATAAAGAAATTTCAATACACATCACATCATTGAAAGTATTATAGGAACACTGAAATCATGACGATATATATATATATAGAAAGTTTGGTCTTACAAAATTTGTGCCTGAAACACATATGGCCACACGACCCATATACAAAACTACATGCAAATGTCTAAGTAGACTAATCAAGTTCTCATGATAACTAGCCACTACACTAGTTATCTAGTGTAATAGCTAACCAATATGTCTAGGCACTCATATGGTGTGTTGCTAAAGTTGCAACAGAACCTAGTCAATCGAAGTCTCATCTATCCTATGTGTCAACCCCTCCATGCTGCACTCCACCTCTATTGGGATCTCATCTACATTTAGATCATGTAGTGCATCCCATCCCACTACAACAATATGTGTTGGTTCTATTTATACTTGTGGCTATTCTCTTGCCCGATGGAGATATGAAGTAACTATCGGTGGAATAGGCCCAATATCTACGTGAACAAGTCAATATTTGAAGTCTCAGAAACATCAAAAAATATTGTAAAACTTTGAAAATTTGAAATGGTCAAAATATCTTACCTAGAACATCCCATCGCTCACCCTCGGGAAGCACAAGCTCAGGGTCATTGCGTAAATCCATCCCTACGTACGGATTATCATTGACCATAATTAACTACCTGCGCAACCATCCAAAAAAGGTTGGTTAGAATTTGATCATTGTCGGGCCTACATGTCGAGACATATCATCTATTCACCTCCTCATTCGTGGTATGCTTGGATAAATGGTCTCAAGTGTAATATGTTGAGGTTGTAGTAATGGAATCCATTTTAGGGAAAAAGAGAATAAGATGGAACTATATCCAAAGTTTTTAAACTTTCCCTCTCTTGTTTTAGTAAACTATTCTTTCATATTGACCAATACTTTCTCACTCTAGTTCAAGACTCTTGGCTCTAAGTACTCCACAATGTACTACATGTATGATCTATTATCCACATGAAGTGTTGATCTGCTTGCCAATCTGGCAATGTTGAACAAGATCGTCCTTAAGGGTAAAGTGGTTACATCTTTTATGATGATCTTTCCATCTCCAGTTGGCTTGGATCGAGGCACAAAATAAGTAGTGATATATTCTTTCACTGTTTCTCCACCTCTTCTCCCACCTAGGAGAGACATGGGGGAACCTCTCCTAGATAAACCGGTTAGAAAATATATGTCATGTACTATAATCTCGAGAACATGTTCCCCAAATTGGAATTCATGTGCTCGTACATCCCATGCATGAACAAGATACGTTAGTAGCTCCATCTATTACCTCATACTAGGAAGCCAAAATAATTTCATCAATCCACAATATTTTAGTGCTTAGACGGTAGCAGGATCATTAGCTGCATTTAAATCTTGTTCTCTTCATCTCCAGATAAAATCCTTTTATGCTACTGAATACTTGAAACATCAAAGGTAGACTCATTAGAATAATTTCCATGTAACAAAACTCAGAATTTTTGAAGGGAAACTGGAAGAAACTATTGGGCTTTGTGCCTGACACTCTAACAAGAGAGGAGACAAACTATTGCACTACTCCCTGTAGTGTACCATCACTGAGGTACAATGCAGTTTTCATCTCTATGGGCTTGCATTGGTCCTAGCAAGAATTTTTTGAGCACAAAGACCCTAAAAAATACCTAAAATTTGCATGAAATCATAAAATCGGACCATGAATTGAAAGAGAAAGGTCTTAGTGCTACCTGGAACTGACGACACTTGAAATGATCCACTGGATTGAGCACAGTTAGTTGCAAAATATCGAGGGAAAAAACTACTCAGAACTCTCACTGTAGAAGGTAAATGTGAAATGGTAAATATGAATAGTAATTTTTTATTTGTATGTGTTTTTATTACATTATTTTACTTGCCTTTAATGTTTTGACCTAGTTAAAACCCACTTTTACCCTAAAATAGGTATTTTTAATCCTTTTTGTGATGTTCTGAGTAGGCCAACAACTGTTTGACGGATTTTTCCATGTTTTGAACAGATGTTATTAACCAAGGAGTATAATTTTATCACCTTTTTTGGGCTCTGTAAAGTTACAAAAAAGGAACCCCCTGGAGTCCTCTTTCAACTCTTTTTAGACTCCCAAAATATGAAAATATTGTTGAGAACTTGTCTTTTCAAACTTGTTAAAGTAAATGAAAATATGTCTACTCAATATAAGTTTAACCCTTTTCCAGACTAAGATATACTAACTACAAAAAAATAATACCTTAGTCAAACATGGCTAAGAGATTCTCTTCGGTATTATTTTCTACATTTTTGGACCTAAAGGACTATCTATGAAAATGAACATATTGATTTTTCTTTTTTCCCTCTTTTTAAAACTCTCTAAACATGAAAAAGATGTTGAGTTATACTTTCGTTGGATTCATTAAAACATCAAACAATGATGGACTTGTATTTCTTGATGGGACTGAACCACTCCTTCTCTATGTTTGTTAAATATTTTTATAGGGATTCATCCAAAGGATGAACTTACAGATCAATCATTTTTTATCCTCATCAAGCTTGCTAAAAAATAAAGAGGTATTGACCAGTATGGTTGGGGAAATTGGGAAAACAAGGTATTCCATTTTTCTAATGGCAATAAGTTTCTCTTAAATATGGCACTCTTCCACTTCATGTTTGTGCTTGTTGGGTTGGGAATTATGCTTATCTCTTGGTTTATCATACCATCTCAAATCCTCCACTTTTGGTTTTGGGTCAATGCTTCCAACTCCGTTCGTTGTCATCGTTGTGTTCAAGAGAAGTCATTCAGTGTATATATGCTAGAATACTCTTAAGCCTTCATTCCATGTCTTGATTTCCTCATCCAATTCTCTATTATCATCATTCTGATCATTTTCTCTCAAATCATCATACCAGTTTCATGTTGTTGATGGCAGATACATCAAGGCACTCCTATGACAGGTTGCTTGCTATCGACATAAGATCATTATCCACAAAATTGACTTAGAAACATCCCCTAGTACCTTCATGCTTGCATACATCAATGGAAAGTTTCCTCTCTCTCGGTGACAAGTTTACCTCATTTGCCTTTGACTGAAACATTTTTTGTGGTGTTTGAAATCAACTCATTTATTCACATCATAGAGATTGTACTAGAGTACCTTGAGATCCATTAACATCATCCTTGGTTTCTCTCATGTCTATTAATGGCTTACATCATTGGTCAATAATCAAATGGTTTCTACCATGTTCGACTCCATCTCATTGATTCACATGTTTAGACTCATACAATTGTTGGTCATGTGAACGAGATAGAAGAGCCTGGATCTAGTTTCATCCATCCAGGATGCCATTTCAGGAGTAGTCCAAGGTCACAATGTATGATGGCTATGATCATAAAGGAATTCATCCAGTCATAACTCCACCATCATTCATCTATGGATATTTCCTTTTGTCATTATACATGTGATCATTAGCTTATGTGTTGATTATGGGTATGCCTCCATCAACAAATATATATTCATGATGTAAATGTATTGTAAGATATGATGATCTTGATGGTTGTTCTTGATCCCAACTTGTCACAAGGTAAAGCACTTCAGTCATCAACTATCATTTCTGCCATGCGCTTTAGGGAGAAATTTGTTATATGACATTTTGTCACATCTAGTCAATAGGCCTTCAAATGGATCAATCAACATCCTTTGACCTCGTTTTCATCATGCATGCACAAAGCCCTAAGCATGACTCATTCTAATCCTTGAGTTTTTGCCTAAAAGCACCTATTTCATTCATTTTAAGGGTTGGTGCTCCCTGTCCTCCTACTAGACAATGTTGACTACCAGGTTGCTTCAATATGGCCTATGGTGATCGCCTACAGGTTCCTCCATTATGCACCTATGTTGGTTCTATAAATTCAAGAAAACAAGAGAGAATCACAAAGCCTCTTCTTCCAGAAGCTTCTAGGATTTGTTGTAACCATTTACCTTAGATAAAATTCTTGAATCCTATCCTATCCTACCTTGGAATTTTCATCCCTTATCCCTTGAGCTTATCCTCCCATAAAGAGTGGATCTCAAGCCTTAATTGGTAAAAGGATAAGACTTCATGAACTACCTCCTTCCCCTATATATTTATTTCCACCCGTAGGCAAGGGGTTGTCTTTTGGAGAGTGATTCTACCCTTGTGATGCTAATTTCAGAGATATCTTTCCATGCATTAAGGTGATTAGAGGTGCACTTTGTGACAAGGAAAGGAAAAGTGAACTTATTGTAACTCATTCCATTTATATTAATGCAAAGATTTCTTTGTTTACCTATATATGATGTTATAGTTTCATATATTTTAATACCATGTTTATCTATTGAATAAAGTGATCAGATGATGCTACATATATTCTATGGATCATTGGCTTGTGTTATCTAACTGTGCAAGTTCTAATAATAGTAATCAGAGAGAGGATTGGAGAATTCAAGCCAAAGAAGGAGCAAAGCATACAACATATTCCAGGTAGGAATCATCTCGTTTTCTATTTACTTTAAGGAAAAAATTAGTCCCTTTGTATTTATTTGTTCTAGGTCAGTCCACCAGGCCTAGGGAAGATACTTCTATCCACAATCGTAGATTCTATATAACATGCCTAAGTTATTCAAGAGAATCATTATGAATCCCTAAGAGGCATAAAAAAATCCATTATCAAATTTGGGTTTGCTAAGCGATATGGTCTTGCAAAGGTATGCTAAATACCTGGAGCATGTTGCATTTGGCCAATCGTTTTGTCAAGCGTTTAGCCAATCACTAGAAATTCCTCCAGATTTGACTTTTGTGTATGGAAAATTAACATCAATCCCTAATCTATTTTCCCGCTCTGTCATTTTAGGACAATAGCTCCATATGAGGTAGATAGAGGGAGGCCTACATTAGCTCCATAATCCTCTGATTTCATGTGGGAATAGGATTCTAGAGTTAACCCATGCCCAAGACACCACCTCCTTCTTGAATATCATAAGCCATGACAACACCAAGCACCACTTGTCGTGCGAAGACTTCTTTGTGCAGCCAATCCATGTATCTTTGCTATGCTGGGATGAGTTTGAGACAGACCGAAAAATACCCACTATAGTGTCATGCATGAACAAAGAGTCAAGATCGCCACCATGAAGATTGCCCCCGACAAATATAATTACTACCTTCAACCATGCTAATTTCGCTAACATGTCAAAGTTATTTAAATCCTTCTGCAAGCCTAAAGTTGTGTCAATTACTTAGCTCTTTAGAGAACTTGATATAAATATACTATGAAGTTTAGAGTATGAGTGATGTGGCATTGTGTGGAGAATTGGGTTGGCTAACTCGAGTCCCACATGAGCCAAAGAAACTTTGGCAAGGGAAGAGTAGATGAGGACATTTGAAAGGTGATCCCTAGAACCCAAGGATGAGAGAACCACTATAGACCCATCACTGGATTGGGGGAGGGATGCAATAAGGCTACAATTACTATAGTCATATTAACACTCTTTTATTATATTACCTTTGGAAAGTAAAGAGAAACCCAAGGTCCCTACAACTCCCAAGGACAATTGTACTAACGATTTCTATGCCTATGGAAAATTGATGTTTATCACACATGCTTTCCACATTACGTCCTCATGAGACCATGCCATGGAAGAGTAATGATACGGGTGCTTCCTTTCTAGGGATATTAATTCTCACTGAAGTCGAGGACGAAATTTGGTGTACACATGATTTCTTGAAGTAATTGGAGGGGCTTTGTAACAACCCTCTCCAAATCCTTCCTAATTTGTCATGTTGTTATTATGCATGTTCACTTGCCCTGGAGGGATTTGAATGAATTCTATTTCCATAAGAAAGTAACTAAATTTCTTGAGAAGGAGATATATCAAACATCTTGCCTCTTCGGCATACTATACAAAATATTTGAACTTCACTTTTGGGAATAGAATTTGTTAAATAGAGTAAAATGTTCATTTTGGATGCTCGCATTTACCACTGTAAATTTGTAGGAATGTCTACATTTTGGGTCCATAGGTGTATCCAACATCAGAACAAAAATTCTTGAGGGAATAATGTAGAGAGAATAACATATTTATATAAGTTATGCGAAGCTAAAATAAAAATGAAGAAATATGGGATCAATAAATAATAAAAACCCTAATTATAAAATAACAACCTAATTAATCTATAATAATATGTAAAGGGATTTATTAATATACTATTGATGATATATTGATATATATATAAATTACATCTTATATGATTATCATAAATTAATTATACTAATATAAATTTAAAGGGTAAATATTATGATCATAATAATAAAATAATATGTATGAATTATTAATAGACCTTATTACTAGAAGTTTCATTAAAATAGCAGTAATGCTACAATCTATAAATATTGCTTGATAATTGATATTTTTAATTAACCCTAATACTATAATTTTATTAATTTTATTAATAATTTGAATGAATGGTCATTTCAGAATTATAAAGGGGATTGATGGAAATAAGAGAGGGGATGGGGGAAGGAAAATACAAGGAAAAGGTATGGAAGGTGGGATTTTAAAGATCTTAAGAACTCTTGAGGAGAGGAATCCAATAGTCTTTGATTCCAAGGTCATTATTGTTGTTTAGAATGTTAGGGTTTTTTATTATTTCCAAAGCTTCTCTAAAGCATCTCGTTAAATAATGGTTTTCCCTGGCAATGATTTCGGTGTCCTCAAGATTTATGTGGTGTTTGGTTTTGCTGTAGTGCTCAACGAGGGAGGAAGATCAAATATGTTCATGTTTAATATTAGAAACATGCTCCTTTATCCTGGTTCTAAAGGATCTTCTAGTCTCCCCAATGTACCACTTTCCATATGAACATGTTATTCTATACATTCCTTGCTGTTGTTGAGGGTCAATATGATCCTTGACAAACCTCATTTCTTGATGGGTAATTTTCATTGCTTTGAAAGTGATGGGGATTCTTTATTTCTAATAATTTTGGCAATTCTATCAGTCAAACCTTTGACATATAGAAGATAAATTATTTTTCATAAAGGTTGGGGTTCTCATGGTTGGAGCCTTCTTAGCGTTTTTGAAAGACTTTCCAATATTTTTTTATTTGTAGTAAATATTCTTGAAGGCCTTCATCAGATGGTTCTTTTCTTGGTTTCTGTGTTAAATCTCAGAGATTCTAAGTGCTTGAATGGCTATTGTTAAGAACACCTGTAATTTGTGAGGGGTCATGGTGGGAATTTGTATATAGGTAAGTATGAGTGTGAGTCTTCTTTCTGTAGACTTGGTTTCCTAAGGTTCCCTAATCTTTCTTGGTGATCAATACATCAAGGAAAGGTATGTTGTTGTTTTCCTTAGTCTCCTTGGAAAATGGAATGTTCTTAAATCAAGTGTTAAGGTGGTTGAGAAATTTATGAAGTTTAGTATTGCCATGAGACCATTGGGCATTGGTGTCATTGACGTATCTTTTCAACCATCTTGGATTTAATGGGTAAGATTCAAGGGCTTTATTTTCAATTTTTTACAAAAAACGTTTGTAACAATGGGAGGTAGGGTGGAACCCATTGCTCTACCTATGGTTTGTTCATAGTACTTACCTTGGAAGCTAAAGAAAGAAAAGTGTAAGAAAACTTCTACAAGAGTGGCAGTCTAAGGATCAACCAATTCTTTGATAACATTGAAGCTTCATTAAGAGGAATCATGGTGTAGAGAAGAACCATATCAAAGCTAATTAGTCGATCTGTATCCTCAAATTTATCTTTTTCAATCATCTTCACAAATTCACTAGAATATTTGATAGAAGAATATGAATTACCTACTAGGGGCTTAAGGACCTTAGAGACATATTTTGCAAGTTCATAAGTGGGGGAGCCAATAGTGTTGACAATAGGTCTTAGGGGAACCCTGTATTTATGTGTTTTACGGAGAACATCAATTCTTCGAGTAATTTATTGGATATAATGAATGTAATTTATTGAACTTAAAATAATTTTGTAAGTGTTTTTATTTTGTTTGACTAAATAAATTAATTATTATGTTATTTTGATTTCCACGGCCACTTTTGAATTCATGTTCTTCTAAAATTTTTGTAATATGATTTCAAAAAGTTTTGAAGAAAGAACTTTGTCATTTCGTGATTTGGATCTGTGAACATATGGTGAATTATTGCATTTCTCCTATATTGTGTTAGTTCAATTTATATGTGTTTACATTCGATCATAATCGTCCTTCAATGACTTGTGTCTTAAGGATGATGTTGATCTAAAAAATTCTCTATCCCAAGTTCCTGTGAATTGTTTCTAGGGATTCAGATTGATGAGAATGTTATTTTTATACAAATTGAATTAATACATATGTTGTAGCAGTTTCAGATAAATTAGATACTTACCTATTTGCATTTGGTACTTATTTATGATGAAAAATATTTAAACAATTCCATATTGTTATGGATTTTGTTTAAAATATTACATGATTATATTATTGTAGTGTTCTATCTTTTATTATATATCATCAAGAATTATTATTATTATTCTAGGGTATAACTACATTCATAGTTTATACCTCACAATAAGCATTGCATAGATAGAATTTCAATCATTCTTCTCTAGTTACAGTGTTTTTTTGGTTTTTACTATTCTATATCATACTTTTGTACATTGTTTATACTATATGTTCTAATTTGTTCTTGTATATTATGTACTAACCACATTATTTTATTATTCTATTACCAGTCATTTAACATATATATTAGGTGTATTAACATAAATAATATTTTTAGATTAATTGTAGGTTAACAATAGGATATACCCTAGTCCTTTCCTTCAAAAGAGGAAGATGCATTTAGGCTAACATATCCTTTAAACCTATTGGGAGTAACCATCCCAAATCAATTGGGCTATTTAAAGAGCCTTCGTCTAGGTCACATCCCCTTTTTGAAAAATGTCAAAAACTTGTGTTAGCAAAACTACATAGCCAAAACCCATCACAAGAATTGAAGAAAAATTTCTCCTTGATTCACCTTACTTGGGTCACCGAGTCACCCAACCTAGTCTTTCCTTCTGTTTGGTTCTCCCTTTGATTAGGTTTTCATGGTGGCATATCACTAGAGCTAGTTCATCCATAGTTGCATCCCTTATTTGTACTTTCCTTTTCCCTTCATGTTGTGACTTTTATACCTAATTGGTTGTGCTCTCCTACTCTGTTACATGTGGTAGAGGAGGAGTGATGTAGAACCACGATTGCACCAAGTGGTTCTCCCATGCATCCCCTTAATGTTACTTTTGTTGTCTCATGTCTCTCATATCATGCAGTTTATCATTCCACCATTCAGTTGTTCCAACATTCAATAGTTCGACTAGCTCGTTATACCATAATCCCCTCATGCCACTATACAACATGGTTCAAATTCCCTCTTGGTTGTCTCATCTTCGGGTGCATGTTGTGGTTGTTCCACCAAGTCGACATGCAAGAAATATAGGTTTGGATTTCAACACCCATTCATTGGCATGCTCTTTTCAAACCTTAACTAATGTTGAACTTCTTGTGATACTTTCATCACAAATTTTGTGATGGGGGTTTCACTCATCATGCTTCATCTCAATAAGGCTTCCAAGCCATGCATTTGTTACATGGACAAGCTAGGGGTACCCGCTAGTTCCATGGAGCCTCACATCCTCCACCACCTTATTTATTTGTTATCCCTGGCAATGTTGGGACTAAAAACTCATGGGTCTCCCATCCATTTTGTTCTTCTAGAGGATCCTTCTATTTGGTGAAGTATTCTTTCTTCATAATATTTCCAATGCTCAAATGTTGATGGCATGTTCTCTCCTCAAGATCTAACTCTAGATGATTAGCAATTAAGATTGGGGCACATGGTGGCTCTACTTTAATTAGATCTTTTATATACACCTTTCCCTTCTTCAACTTATTGATATTGAACATTGGATGATGTGATCTCAATTAGAATAAAATCTCTAGGATATAGGAAACATCACCAATCCACTCCATAACTTGGAATGGCCCCTCAAACCTCATCAATGGTGATTTATACATCTACAAAGTTTGTGGGAATTGCTCATTGGTCATCTTGATGTACACCATATCAGCGACACACAACTCTGCATCTTTCATATTTATATATACCAATTTATTTATATTTTCCACTATATATTTCATGTGTACTCGAGCCATCCCCAACACTTTCTACCAATAGTTCATGAAATTTAAAGCCATAGCACTCCTCCTATAGTACCCTTCCATGACCATATGTTTCAAGGTGATAAGAATATTCCAAATAACTAACTCGAATGGACTATCTCTTGTAGAAGCACTCTTCTGAAGGTTGTAACTAAACTAACTTGCATCCAACAAGTTTGGCTAGTTCTCTTAATCAACTCACACATAATACCTAAGGTAATTCTCTAACATTAGGGGACCTTTGAGGTCTAAAATAGGCCTCTTAAGAAAAATGTACAACCAAGATAAAATTTATAAGAACCAATAGGATTCAAGATGATGATGTCAACCATGGGGGATGGTTCACCATTTTTGGAGTAAAGAAGTACAAAGATTAAAAAATAATAAAATAATAAAACTATTTTTTTCAACTTGTATTTTCGACTTGTCTCCCTAATTTTTCACTCAAATTTTGAATGGGAGTACTCGTTGGATGAAAAATTTAGTTCCCCATCCAAGGAATACCCATGTTGCATATTTTCGATGGACCCTGCTACACAAAAAATGAGAAATACATGAAAAAATGTGATTGCCATCACATTTTTAATGTATTTCTCATTTTTTGTGTAGTAGGGTCCATCGAAAGTATGCAACATGGGTACTCCTTGGATGAGGAATCAAATTCTACATCCAATGAGTGTTTTTGCTCGAAATTTGAGTAAACCCATATGATGATAAGTTGAAAATATGAGTTGTAAAAATAGTTTTGTCTTTTTTCCTTCTAAAATTTGATGATGTAATCTAATCTTATTTTATTATTTCCACTATTATTTTATAATTTCCTTAGGAGACCCATTTTAGACCTCAAAAATCCCCTAATGTTGGTGTTGATACACTCCATATATCCATATATCTATGAATGAAAACTAAAACTATGCAAACTATGTCCACATAAGTTTGAATAATGAGGTTAAAAATGTCCCCGTAAATCTTATATATCTATTCAACACAATGTTAAATGGAAGACCCCAATATTTTGTTATATCTAACATTTCTTCTGAATTGCATGGTACCTTTGTAGATACAAGTATGGCGTAGTTAAAGAGTCCGTCTACAATAGCCAACACTCAGTTATACCCTGACACCACCGAAAGCTATGAAATGTAGTCCATCAAGGCACTCATCCAAGATCTCTCAAAAATAAGTAAAGGCTAGAATAATCCTTCTTGTCTTATAGTATTAGACATACCCTACTAGAATGTAATGCAATTTTATGCATACGCCTCTACATATTTTCTCACATTTCCCCAAAAGTGACCTCTCCAAACAATGTTAGTGTTCTTTGTTGTCCTAAGTGGTCATCCCACAACAAGTCATGGAACTCCTTCAAGAGTTCCCTCCTGAATAAACCTGATTTCAAAACATAGATGTTTGATCCATATAAAAATATATTTTCTTGCAATAGGGACTTCCTCTTCTTTCCTTGCTTCATCTTCTTCATTTTCTTGTTTTCCGTAGTGTCATTCTACAAACCATCATGAATTCTTATATGTATCTCCTCAACAAAATAAATTCAACTCTCTCCTAGTGTAGGTAGATTCTCTTCCTCTTCCTCGAATGCTACTAGGTGTGCCTTCCTACTCAAGGCATGTTCAACTACATTGAGTTTTCCTGGATTGTACTCAATCAACATGTTAAACTCAAGAAAAAAGGTTTGCAATTAACTCCACTCCAGTAAGAAGTTTGGTTGGGTAGTAGAGTAGCTTCTTTCAATGTTGTTTTGCATCGGAATGAACAACCTCCACAATAGATAATATCTCCACAAGTGAATAAAGTGCATCATTGTTGTCATCTCTTACTCATGGACATGATATCTTGATATCTCTTCTCCCAGTGCTATAACTTCTTATTCTCGAAATCTATGGGGTTTCCATCCTACATTAAAACTCCTCAAATTTCTAAATTAGATGCATCTGTATACACCTCAAGAAGTAGGCCATAATATGTAAGCTTCAATATGGAAGCTATCATAATGCCAAATTTGAGCTATTGAAATGAAATTTTATTCTTTTCTATACACTTTCATCATTTGTCCTTCTTCGGTAAATTTGTCAATTAGGAAGATATCTTTGAATACCCCTCCACAAAATTTCAATAGTAATTAGTCATAACAGTGAATACCCTCACATCATGCACATTTCAAGGCTCCTCCCAATGCACTCTTTCCTTTATATTCTCAAGCTGCAAGTGAATACATCCCTGGCTAACCCAAACACCTAAAAATGGTATCTCCTTTTGGGAAAATATGCATTTGGTATTTTTTAAGTATAAATGACGTTTCTTTATTGCCTCAAGTAACTGTGCAACTTCCTCTTCCATTATTATAAATCATTTCTGAATGCTAATATAATTGAAGTATACTACAACAAAATTATCTAAGTACAGATGCAGTACCCCATTCATTAAGGTAAAAAATGTACCAACAGCATTATACAAACCAAAATGCATAACTAGGAATTCATAACATCCACACCTTGTTACCATGGATTTCTTTACTTTGTCACCCTCTTCTATTCATACATGATAATAACCCTTTCTCAAGTCTAGCTTCATGAATACTTTGATTCTGGCCAACTTATTGAAGCAATATGTTGCTAGTGAAAAGAAGTATTGGTTATTCACACTCTTCTTGTTCAAGGATTAGTAGTCAATACACATCCTCATCTCTTTTTTATCCTTATTCTCAAAGAGTATAAGAGAAACATAAGGAGAACATGAAGGATGAATGAATCCTACATCAACCCTTTCTATCAAATGATGTCTCAAGTCATCCAACTCTAGGTCTAGAAATGCAATGATCTACTCCTCTTCTTGGCAAGATCACTTTTGAAAATTCATTCGACATCCTATCTAGATATGTCTCCACCATCTTAGAAAGATCCAATGGAATAGGAATCCCCATTCCATCACCCCCTAATTCGCTAATCACTGTTACATATGTCCAAGCATCTGACCTTTGTGTCACTCTCTTCATGCTCATTGTAGACATAAGATACACACTCTCCTTCTATTGCTTTTGTGTGGTTTCTTGAACAACCTACATCTTTCTACACTACAAGAAAAAATGACATTGGTGAGGGGCGAAAAATGTCACCATAACCACATTCGTGATGGTCAAAAGAGCCTTCGTCACCAAAAACTAAATGTCACCAAAAGTATAGGTGTTGTAGTGACATTCAAAGTCGATCACCAATAATGATTTATAATGATGGATAGTAATCCTCACCATTTCATATGAGCAATGGTGACGAACCACAGCCTCCATCACAAAAAATTGTATATCACCAAAGGTGGCGTCGCCAAAAGTATACGTGTTGTAGTGATATTGAAATTTTGCCACCAATAATGATTTATAATGATAGATAGTGACTGTCATCATTTCATAGGGGAAATGGTGATGGACCATAACCTCTGTCACCAAAGATTGAACGTCACCAAAGGTGGCATCGCTAAAAGTATAGGTGTGATGGTGACATTTAAGGTCTGTCACAAATATTGATTACAATAATGGATAGTGATTGTCAGCATTTCATATGAACAACAATGGATTATTGTGATGGATATTTCATGGTCGTCATTGTTGGTGTATATATATGGTGATGTTTGTTGATCGTCACCAAAATCCACATTGCTAGAAGTATAGGTGTTGTAGTTACATTCAAGGCCCATCATGAATAATGTCTATAATGACGGACATCGACCGTCACCATTTCATATCAACAACAACGATTTATGGTTATGTACCTTTTAGGGTCCTCACTATTGATGCATATATATGGTGGCGTTTGTTGACCATCATCATTTCATATTTTGGTGAGGGTCAAAAAATGTCACCAAAGCTCATTGGTGATGGTGAAAAGAGCCTCCGTCACCAAAAATTGATTGTCATCATTCCATATGGATGTCAAGGCACAATGGAATCGAACCACCAACCTCCTTATAAAGCAGGTGCTCTTCCATTGAGCTAGCACCCTTAAAAGAATTAGACTTTTAAAAATTAGACCTTGAAACTTCATAAATTGTAAATACTACAACTTTCAATAAATTAAAGTCTCGGCAATATTTTACTAAACAAGCAAAGCAACATCAAAGCTGAAGGTCCCTACCTAATGGTTATGGAAGTTATGAAAAGTGGGTGGAGGGAAAAATAATTGTGTATAAGAGAATCAATATGTTTAGTTGAATACTCAATTAGAAGTTAAACTCTGAAGACATTTATAATCTATAAATGATCTATAACTAGCAAATGCACCAAATATTGCAAAGGAAATGTCATAAGTGGATAGCATATGGAAGAAGAACATTGATGAAGATAGATGCAACATTTTATAGGTTGAGTGAAAGAAAAATCTCAATGTTGTTGTTGTTTGTGTTTAGATATCTGAATGATATCTAAACTTATGTGCAAATGTAACACGGATCTCCAGAAACCATGAATGACATATGATAGTTATCTATATATATATATATATATATAAATATATATATATATCCCCTTTACATAAACCAACATGCAATTTGGAATTTCACAAGTCCGCACTCGAAACATGACAGCAACCAACAAATAAAATAAGTTGACTTGGACAGAAAGAATTAGTTTCACCTTCATTCATGAGCTAATTTTGTTTATTTGAATTTGACTTGTGACATTCTTTATCTGACAAGGAATTAAAATCATCACTAGTATTAAATTCATCCAACATGGAATTTGGAGATCCCACTGACATCTGTGTTTTTTTGCCATGCCTGAAAACCATGGATATCCATGTTGATAGTACACTAAGATGTGCGTCTGTTGCTGAAGAACGCATTCCTTATTAGCAATTTTTACCTGATAGAAACCAAAGAGACAACACAATACCAGTGTACACAAAATCCCCTACCAAAATATAATCATAAGTTAGCTAAGAAGTCTAAAAGATGTTCTTAATTGATAAAATTTGTATTTGGAAATTTTGTTTCTTTATATTTAAAAAAGATTATGTTGTACAACACTTCTGTCTATTTATCCAAGAAATTATATCATACACATGTCACATGGTAGCAATCTACAGTACCTAAAGTAAAAGATACAAATTTGCTCAAAAAAAGATATTTAGAAAAGAGCTTTGAAAACTATATTTTTGTCATCAAAGCTTTAATTAGTTTAACAAAAAACTAGTTGGGGTTTGAAAATCAAAAGGATTCATAGGAAACGAATAGGACAATGGCCAAAGTTGCTTTCATACAAATAAAGATGGAGTCACTATTGTCATTGCAGATAATTGAAGTTTATGCAGTGGTCTAATAGTTAGAGCTTATTTGCAAGGAATACTTGTCAATACCATCATTTTTTTCCATGGTTTGTTGTGTCTCTAGATCCAGATCAGATAGCTTGTTATTATCAAGTTCTACCTTTCAAGTCCTGATTTATGGCTCACCTTTTAAAACACAATTCTACCACTCCATTTGATTTTGTTTTGTCAAGAGAATTGGTAGGGCCCTCCCATCCTTTGTTTTACATCAATCAATAACCATCCAGCAATGATATAAAGAATAATAGATACGCAATAAAGGCCAAAGGTACACTTGTTGCATACATATGTTCTAGGAATCATCTGAACTTACTGGTGCAAAAATATCACCCTAAAAAGATAGAAGCCATGTGGAATTTACAAAAGTTTTCTAAATCAAGCTTCAAGTAAACCAATCAAAATATGAACATACTTTTAATCAATAAAATATCTGACTTAAAATAAAAGTGGCCTAGAATTGAATTTTATATCAACCATGTCAAGTAACTAACATCAGGTGAGAAATACAGGCCATGCATATTGGATTAGTGAAATAATTCATGTGATAAAGCTCAAGATCATACTAATGATTTACAGCTAAGAAATGTTAATAAATGACTTACAACTAAGACATGAGGTTTTCCTTTTGACACTATTGTTAAATAATTCTTCTTTATGTCACAGACCATTAAACTTTTTCTGATACCAGGTGGAAGTGGTATCGTAACGTTAACCTCTAATAGATTCTGTGTCCACGATTACTTATGAAGATCCACTCCATTACCAGTATTTGGGGCTAGATAAGATACATGCAAAAACCATCAACATGAAAATGAAATCTACATCCTTGTAAGAAAATGGGAGGAAAAAAATAATCCACAAAATGAAACAGACTATAGGATAACTCATTCCTATAACATGATTATCTTGTCATGAACAATTAAAAAATAAATTAGGAGAAATGTAATTTTTCCACATTTTGACGACAATTTCCATTTGCATATTCTATGAGCAATTGATGAAAAAAGTCAGCTAAAGCTTGTCAACATCAAGATTATAGTAAAACATAAAGGAACCGGTCCAACACATATAATCCTAAACATACGTATCTATACATATAAGTATTTATTGAGGACATTGTATTTTGTGAAAATACGAAAGTCAAATCTTTGAAATAACACAATTTATGGTACCACTACTTTACGAAGTCCATTCAGGAATTTCTTCAAAGTTCAAAGCTCAACAATTAACATGTAGCCTAAAAAAACTCAGGTTTGAAAATTAGATAACCCAACGATGTAGAGTATATATTTCAATCCTACTTTCCAAACATTGAAATGACATTTTTTAGCATACTATTGTGAATTCAACCCAAAATGCTAGAAAAAAAATATTGATGGTTATTTTTTATAAATGGAAACTAGGGAAAATTTCCACTTTGAATAGCTCCTTCGGGTAATATAATTGTGGCATTGAATTCCTCTTTTCTAGAGGATCATAATCAATCTAAATATCATCAAATTTGGATAAGTAGAAGTGCAATTTTGAATATATGTTTATCTCATGTAAATTATTAAGGTCAGCCTCAAATATACAACGACTTGAAAAGATCAAAAGTCACGTCCCCTCAACTCCACTGAATTGTATATATAGAGGATAATTCTCTCTCATTTGGGACACGTCAATCAAAAGAAAAATATATCTCTGTGGCAGTGAAGATTAAGGAGGATAAATTCCAGTTATTGTTGGGACTATTTTGGTTAGGGGGTTGTCATAACAGGTCCGAGTTTGGAAGCAGTGCTTTGCTATGGTTAAGGAAAGTCTTATATATGGGTTGTGACTTGTTTCATATGGGAATTCTTCCTTTAGCTTGGCTGCAACTAGAAGATATTCTCACAGCTTGACTGCAGGCCTTGAATCACTTGCCTAAGAAGCTGAAATACAACAGAAAGTCATTGACCTTATATGATAGTATTCAGGTGCTTATTGGGGATGACATGGAAAATTAAAAATAGGCTAGGACTACTACAAATAATAGAGCCTTTGTAACAAGAAAAAGGCCACGCTGTTTACAAAATTCAAGGGCTGGAGCAGCATGCTTCAGAAGCCCTTATCTAGAGCCGTAGAGATAATATCAACGATGACCTTAATGTGGTCATAAACCGACTCCTTAAGGTAGTCGAAGGGAGCATCATGTGAAATAAGGAAGGTCCTAGTAGAAAGGAGGCTTTTTGGATCAGTCAACTTATAAAGAAATGGACTATTGTTTCCCTAACCAGACTGAACTTGTACAACAATATGATTTGTCCTCTATGAACAAACTGCACAAATTACAAGATTGAATGGATCTAAGAGAAATGATGCATGACCTTCATATTGGCAAGTTATTTTATATCATTGTACTCTCTCTCTTTTTATATTGAAAATTTGATGATAATAATAAGAAGATTTGATGAAGGTTTTCCCCATCTTGGGGTTTTTCTTGAGCCATATTCTCGTGTCTTAATTTCTTGGCTTGTCTTTTGCATCTATCATTTATGTTATTTCATTATTTACTACTATATAATGTCTAATGTGATTGGTAAATGGATTAATGGGCATATGGTCGAATGAAGTATATAACCTAAACACAGAACATGTTAACTAAATTAACATTGTATCAGAGCTCAGGTGAGGACAAGCCCAAGCTTAAAGAGATTGCAATCACTAAAGAATTTCATTGATATCTCCACCTCTCTGTGGTAAATAAAGTCAGAGTTCACATTTGGGTTATTTCTGAAGGCCTTCTTCAAGCCCTAATAAGTAAACATGGGCACCAACCCTAAAGATATTGAACTATCACAAGAAAACGTTGGGAGACAACAAGGTATGTTCTTGTACTTTATAGCAGTCCTACTCATCAAGCTTAAGACTGTATCATCGTTGTAATCTTATGGAAAGATATTTTCTATGATCCCTTGAGGTAAGGTCAATCCTCTACAGATCTCTTTTTGAAATATTATTCTCATCTCTAGAAGATTGATCAAGTGCAAGATATATCTATCTAAGATATATCAAATACTTCAGATAACAAGTATAGGTTTGCATTCATTCTATCATTACTTTTGAAGATGATATTCTTTCCTAAGAAGTTACAGTCCTTGACATCGATCAAGAGTACCAAATCCTAGAACAAAACATATTTTAGAAGGGTCCCAGAATCTAAAATTCCTCCATCAAATTCAAAGCATGATCACCATGATCATTGATTAGTATCAACTATTCAGCACCTATTATCTCTATTAGTGCCTCTAGTTTTGGAAGGATATTTCGCTTTGAAGATAGAAAATTTTTGCGATAGGGTTAAGTCATTATGATGCCTTGTCTAAAGGATCTAATCATCTGACTTGCTATAGGAATAAGGCCGAGGCATTGCATAAGAGAAAATTTAAAGAAGGATCATATTGATCACGAGAGACATACTATGGTTATATTGGAGGTATCCCTAAAATAAGGTTATCAATAATCTAAGCACAGGAAGGTTTGATTAGTCAACACTTGGCACTCGATGGTCATTTTACACAATCTTTTGGCCTCCTTTAAGGTCATTGTTGCAGTACAATTATAGTATATTCCTGTTTGTGAAAGCTACAATAAATATGCACACTTGGTTATTATTATTTGGAAGTCTCATATTTGAACCCTGTGGCATATTGAACTTGCTCTCTGGCTGAAGCATGATAACCTTTTCATTAACATAACCATGTGGCCTCCTTAAGAGAGAACCAATTCATTATACCATCCTACAACTCGCAAGTTTATTGGCTATTAACTTTAGATATAAGTGAGCATGAAAGTTTAAATAAGCCATCGTTGATAAGATTTTGAAAGAGGTAAACTGTAGCAACAAGACCAAGATGACTCTATCTAATGGAAAGAAATAACACAAATGAGACTAAATGAATACAGTCGACATAAAAATGGTTTTAAACTTTTACTGTTGAATATCTTACAATTGTGATATTATCATCAACATATTTATCTATTTTCCTTTTATAACACTATAGTTTGATAACTTAAAAGCAATACAAGTGAAACACAAACAAAAAATTTACTACATGTAGAACTGCTTGCCAAGACTCTCATCGGATTTGTAGTCATGCGTTTGTGCTTTATTGTTGTGATACTCACTATTTTCAAACTAAGGAAAACATGGACAAAGATAAAAATAACTTGGAAAAGTTGAAGGCTCTATTTTCCTTATTAATATCTTCCTTTGTCAAGGATATTGGTCACCTATAGGTCTTTGGGCACTCGACACTGGATGTTAATTGGATGAATGCACAAGGTCGGATTCAGGATAATTCCTTATCTCCCTTAGCTACTTATATGAAAGATCTCTCTAGGTAGTTCCAGATGATCAAAACCTCTCATGTGTTCAGAGAACTTAAAAGGACAACATATACTCTCTCAAAGGAAGGACTGCAGTTGTAGGAGAACTAACTTTTGGAGAAGGAATTCATTATTGGTCATTTATCTTATTTAAGAGAAAAGCATAATAGGTTCCACCACATGGATACCTTCATTCAAAGAATTCATATCAAACTACAGTGGTTTAACATTTTTAATTTTCAGTAAGCAGAGAAAGGTAATTTTATTGATGTCCGACAAATGACAAAAAAAATGCCAATGAGACTAGAACGTGCAATCAGTAATTACCAATCTGTAGGGGTGTGTTGGGCTACCCTGAAAGCATAAAGAGAAACTTGTTTAGTTTTGTTAGAGTGCACTTATGCCAAAGTTTTAATTCTAAATTTGGCTGCTCTTTACAGACAACTTCCACACAAGTCTCCCTAATATCCCACGTTTATCAATAAATGATACCCACATTTAATGCAAAAACCACTAGCGGAGTTTTAAGGCCTCCTAGTCATTAGGGAAGTTGATTATTAGGATTGCTTGTGACATCCTATGTATTTTTCAAATGCCAATACACCATATATAATTCTTATGTATTTTAGAAACTCCAATACAAAATCAATATTACTAGGAGTCATCAAGGCCAACAAATATATCTTCAACCATATAGTTGGCCTTGATGACTCCTAGTAATATTTTTGCCTTCACTTAATGTATATGTAAGATGAATTCACTCACATCCAAATATATGCTTCTAAGAAATATCTTGCAGGTTATTAATGATCATTTAAGAGGTAATATCGAAATCATGGAGGTTAATTGTGTGTGCAAGTGTTGTAAAATTTAAATATACCTGGCTCTGGTGTGCAGTGCTTTATTTACATTTTCCTAAATGAAAATAACATCATGTACCTCATGTGGAGTGCTATTTTTACTTTTTCCTAAAGGAAAATAACATTGACTAGAATTGGTGAGGTATACTCATCTGGAAAATTAAAAAAAACTATTTTGCTTACTATCATGTCTTGAGGCTCCACTTCTCAACATACTACAAACGCTTGCTATAGTGGTGGTGGAAAGGCATGACACCATGGCAAAGGTTGTACCACACCTGTTAATGAACTTTTCTGAAACTAAAGCTTCTAGAATTCCTGGAAAGTATTTTTATTGATGTTGTTGCTTACCCTTCCCTTTCTTCTTAGAACACTAAGAAGCATAGTGGCCATCCATACTTGAAGGTTCTACAATTCTTACAAACTATTTTACTGTTATTGTTGCTTACCCTTCCCCTACTTCTCAAGATACTGAGAAACATACTAGCCATGATTCTTGCACTTGATATGGCTCAAATTATTCGTATGCTAGTTAGAAGAGCTTGAATCTTCCTTCTTCTTCTAACCCTTCACAAATCCTATTTTATTCCCTCCTTTCCTCACCCTCCCAATGAGGGCTAGCTCTTGTACATCCTCATCACTAGCTGAAACCATTTCCAATCTCATTTCCTCCTCGATAAATGCATCCCACAAACTTTCAATTGAAGGTAGCTTCTCACAAGCACATACAAACTATACAAAATGGTGCGAAGATGGACCAAAGCCATTCAAACTGATCCAAATTAGTCCACTCTCTTCTACCTTGTCATCAAGTGTAGCTCGTTGATATCTTAACTCTTGATCTTTATCATATAGATAACTACTGTGGTAGTGTTTCATGCAAGTAATGGATGATTTCTTCATTACGAGAATTCTCCTAGACATGTTCTCACTCCAATACAATGTAATAAAGGTAATATGAATTTCCCTATCAATATTTTTCTCTAAAATGAAAGGGGTGATATGCTTCTTCACCAAATCCAAAACTATTCATTCCAGTTTGATCAATTCCTAATCATGCTCAGCCAACTCATTGGTATCTGTTGAAATTAAAATCTCCTTCTCCACTACGTACCACAATTCAACCTCTTCCAAGAGATGTTTCATCATGAACTATAATAGAGTTTGAAGTGCCCTCCAATATGTGACAATCTTAAAGACCCGAACTACTTGTGATTAAAACTCTTTAAAAAAACATGTAAACATATTGAGAACTAAGAATCAAACTTGCAACCTCTTATAGGTGGAGGCCACCTTTCGCAAACACACAAAATAACACACCAATCCCTGGAACAACTAGGACATCACACCCCATGGGCCACAACCTTTAACCGATCGAAATCTGCTTCACTTGTTGAAACTCAGGCATCCCACCCTTGAAACCCTTCAACAACTCCCTCTAACAAGTTGCAATCCTATACATGCACAACATCCTATTAGTTTTATTGAAAGTGCTCTGATACCATGTAATCGACACAATAGTAAGTAAATTTTGCACTAAAATAATATTCCTAAGATCCCAGGTAATTTAAATCCCTTGATGGGTATACTAGAATATACAAAAACACACTGCTAAACAATAATCAGAGCATGTACACAAATATGAACTCTCAATCACATCTATCTTCTATTGAATGCAGAGCAAAGAAAATACAACACAATACCTCAAAACCAAAAGCTTGCTAACCAACACAGAAGTGTTCACTACATCTCCTTTATAGAATAGGAAGATGAGAAAAGATACAAAGTATCTAGTCACATTCATGAAGCACTCAGGGTGACTCAGTCAAGTGCTAGCCCAAGTTTAATCATCTTGTGTACCCTTGCTACATAGATAAGTGTGCCAGGTAATTGCATCTCCACTAGAATACAAACAGAAGCATGCATCCCCTTCCTTGAGAATTGTTGCCACTACCAACACTAGAACCTTATCATCCAAAAGAACTCTAATTATCTAGGGTTTTGTGCCCTCCAAATATTAGATCATGCATGGAGAACTGAACTAAATTGAATTTGAACTACAAACTAAACTAAACTGAAGAAAAAATGGAATTTCTTAATCTTAAACAACATGAAAACTGAAATTAATTGAGGATAGAAAAACTGGAAATATACCCTCTACTCTCTTACATAACAACACCTCCCTCATACTATAATGTGCATAGGAACCATGACAAACTATTGCCATTATTACTGTTGTATGGACCTGCAAAAGGGACACCCTTACTACTGTTGTACTTGCCAATTAAGTGCACCATGATACTGTGGAGAGGACTGTCAGAGTTAAACAAGGTAGAAAATATAATGAAGGATATCAACCAACTGATCAAAAAAATATTACCACATTAATAAATTGAATCCTTAAAAGAGTGACTAGCATGGGAAGAGACAGAGTTAAGTCAAACAAAGTATAAATCTTTTCCATAGATAAGAAAAAATTTACTACATGGTTTTAAGAAAATTCATCTTAATGGGATAATAAATTGTTTCAAACCCCAAGATTGAAATGAAATTGACTTAATGTACAACAAAATGTTAGTATTTTGTTAAGCTGCATCTGCATTTACTCAGAGGTGTTGATTTGATGCTATGTAAATCTTAAATCCATGTTCAACCTATAATGAGTCTCTAGCTTTTCTATTGTTAAAGTTGCAGGCCTATTTTAGCAAGCCATAGACTTTGATCATGATGAAATGTAGTTAAAGTGTTTTTTCTTGATTTATATATTTTTCATAGTTTAGTTTCAATTATGTATTTTTCCATACCAAGTAAGAAATAAAACAAACCATTAGCACACAAATAACATATCAATGAGAGCTAAACATGTAAAATAAAATGTATAAAAGATATACAAATGCAAAATGGAAAGTTTTAACTCAAAAGCTGAATAGAAAATGTGTTGTTAATAGTGCCTATATAGCAGGATTTGATACTAGGAGTAAAGACACACCAAGTCTATTGAATGCCCCTTCCAAAGAACCCTCAGTAAGAGCTTGCCAAAGTCCCTTTGATTTCCCAAATGCGCTAGTTTACATCCGAGTAGACATTGTGTCCAATGGCTTTGCAAAACAAAATAAACCACCACATAACATAGTGTTTATGTATAAATTTGAGCAAGAAATGTACAAGTCAAAATACCAAAATTTTGCTAGAAAATCCAAATCACTGGGACAAAGCAAGAAGAAAAGGATTTGTACCTATGTTATCACAGCTGTGCAAGTTCTAGTTGCAGTAGCTACAATCAAATTTTCCTTTCTTCCCATATACTTGTTCCTATGTTTTAAGTAAAATCTCTTAGACTATAGCTATAATAGTACTGGTTAAATTTTTTACGTATAATTACTTGATGAAATTGAATAAGCTAAACTCATGGTAAATAATATCACAAGTAATTGTCTATAGATCAAAAAAGGTTTTTCAACATGGTATTAGAGAAGTGAGATCAAGTAGTATAGTGTGTGTTGGTGGAATGATCTTGCATCAAACAAATCTATGTATTTTCCCTGGAACTAGTTTATCTGCAGATCTAATCATTCAAGTGTGCATTACATAAAGATCCATTGTCTCTAGCACCATTATTATAGACAACTGCTTTTGGATTTTTGTTTTATCTTATTCTGGAACAGGTATAAGGAGGTGAGAATGATCATTCTCCATAGTCAAGTTGAAGGGAGTCATAGCATCAGTTGTGTGGAACTATAAATATTAATTCATGACAATTAGCAATCTGAAGGGCATGGTTTTATGCAGTATCCTCTACTCCAATTTGCTTTAAGCACCATAGATATCAAAAAGTGAAGGAACGATGAGCTTGGGAAATTTAAAATGGAACACTTCATCATTTAGCAATGACTGGCAATGTGCTAGAATATATTCATGATAAGCCATTTGATGTGTGAAGATGTGCATTGAAGGGGTAACATGAGGCAAAGGGTATTTTCAAATAGATGAGGACCATAAACATACCTTCCAATAACATCTTGTCTTCTATTATGATAAATCGATATTCCAAGCAAGCCAAAATGGATGATGCTTTCAAATTGTTTGATGGAATGGTGGACCGTTACATCAAACTCATGGTTGTCATTTATATTGCACTAATTAGGGGTCTTTCCAAAGGAGGCAAGATGATGAAAGAAAATGCCCTTATAGAGGAAATGATGCCTAAATACATGTTACCAAACATTGTTACGTACAATGTTGCTCATTCAAGGATACTACAAGGAACTGGACACTGGAAATGCATTCAATTTCCTTTCCAAGATTGCAAGCAAAGGTTCTTCCCCTAATATTGTAACACACAACACTCCGATACATGGATTTTGTAAAGGAAGGTAAATTGAGGTATGCATTGAATATTTTGAATGAAATGGGTGATCTATTTCCAAATTATGTAACATATACTACCCTGATTGATGGCGATTGTAGAGAAGATAATATGATTGGGGATTTCAGGTTGTGGAATGAAATGGATAGTGCTACGAATGGTGAGATATGATGTCCTCGTCCATAAGCTCTATGAGGAAGGGAAATTGGAAGAAGCCAATAACCTTTTGCGTGAAATGGAGAAGAAGGGTCCTGAACCTGAGCACTTCACATGTGATATGTTGATCAATTCATAGTGCAAGAGTGGTAACATGGCTAATGCCTAGAAACTTCACAACAAGATGTTACAAAGCGGGATATTTTTTTGTGTATACATATAAGGATTTTATTCATGGCTTTTGAAAGTTTTGGAAATAAATGAAGCAACAAAGATCCTATTTAAAATGATAATTGTAGGTTTATACTTAATTTTAGTGTTTACTCATGGCTAATTGATGGCTATTGTTTCCAACATAATGAAGAGGAAGCCCTGAAGCTTCTTGATGATTTTTTTCAAAAGAGGTTTATCTAAACATATTTTTTATATAGTAACACTATTCGAGGTTAGAAAACCTTAGCAAGGACAAAAACACAATCAATAAAATGTTTGCAGGGGTCTTGTTGGTCATGCCCTTATTTATGCATACTTGGGAGAAAGTGAGAGAAATAAAGCCTCAAAACTTGTGAAGAAATTGTAGGTTTTAACCCCGTACAGAAATTACCTGCATACAAATTCTAAATCACAAGAAAAATAAA